>JASSUY010029620.1:0-56244 GCA_032466535.1 Forpus xanthops
AAGAAATTCTTTACTGTAAGGGTGGTGAGGCACTGGAATGGGTTGCCCAGGGAAGCTGTGAATGCTCCATCGCTGGTAGTGTTCAAGGCTGGGTTGGACATAGCCTTGGGTGACATGGTTCAGTGGGGAGGTGTTCCTGCCCATGGCAGGGGGGTTGGAACTGGATGATCCTTTCCAATCATAACTATTCTATGATTCTATGATGATATAGGAAATCCTCTGGAAAACGTCTTATTGCCATCCAAAACGGCCTCACTGCAGTTACTACCCTAAGCTGGTCAAAACCATTGACAGAGGCATGCTCACTTCAATGTTCTTAATCTTATCTGCAGAAGAATATCCAGGTCATCAGCTTCACTGATGTTTCCAGGAAGAGAAGCCCTAATCAAGCATTTCTCCCTATGAATAACAGACAAGGAATGTCCCTGCTTGGCCAGTAGTAGCCTGTGAAAAAATTAACAAAACAGTGTAAAATCTGCTTTGGAAGCAAGGGAGAGCTAGCAGAGGGTGTGATTGCTGTCTTATCAGCCTCAAGTCGCATGAGTGGGATTGGGTATTAGGAAGAATTCCTTCCCTGAAAGGGTTGTCAAGCATAGGAACCAGCTGCCCAGGGAAGTGGTGGAGTTACCACAGAATCATAGAATGATTAGGGTTGGAAATCACCTTAAGATCATTCCAAGCCAAATGCCCTGTCTAACCTGGTCTTGAACACTGCCAGGGATGGAGCATTTACCACTTCTCTGGGCAACCTGCGCCAGGGCCTCACCACCCTCACAGTAATGAACTTCTTCCTTATACCTAACTTGAACTTTCCCTGTTTCAGTTTAAACCCATCACCCCTTGTCCTATCACTACAGTCCCTAAGGAAGAGTCCCTCTCCTGCATTCCTGTAGGCTCCATTCAGATACTGGAAGGCTGCTCTGAGGTTTCCACGCAGCTTCTCTTCTTCAGGCTGAACAGCCCCAACGTTCTCAGCCTCCCTGGAGGTATCTAAAAGATGTGCAGATGTGCACTTGCAGGCATGTTCAGTGGTGGTCCAAGCAGTGTTAGATTTATGGTTGGACTTGATGACCTTGAAGGTCTTTTCCAACCTAAACAACTCTATGATTCCACCAGTACAGATGTTGTGAGGGCAAAGCTGACCCATGAACAACCTGCCACTCCAAGATAGCCTAACCAAATCTGCAAGGTCAAATGCAGTCCTATGGAACTGGTCTACCATGCTAGTTGCCAATCACCCAAAATAGAACTCTCTGCCTATTATACTGGGGGACTTAATTATTAAAATAATCAGAATCATTCCTGATTTTCCTCAAGCTTCATCTCCTGCAGCACTGCAGCAATATGAAAGCTGCAGTCCAAAACACCCACATGTTTTTAGAGAACTCTGCATTTGCAGCAGAAATAGTCAAAGAACCACAAGCTACTTTAAGTATGAACCTGAGCCTAACCAGCTCCAGCTTAGTGACCTGATCCATAGCTCCAGAAGGCACTGAATGGGTCATGTTGACTTTTTACTAGAGAATAGCCCTGAAAAAGAAAAACAAATGTTTACAGGCTCTTTCTCATACCAACTTGCCCTGGTCATTCCCAACCAAACCCCATGATCCCATATGGTCAGCAGCCTGCATTTGCCTGGAATAATTGCTAATATTGGATGGCTGTTCCTAAGCAAGTAAAAGCACCTTCGAGTGAGTACATGCATGCAGATTTGCCATGGCACTTCTTAGAGATCTGACAACACACAGTAAAGGGTCAACAGTTCTCTCTGGAAGGCTGTGTTAATATCTGCTGCAAGATAACGCTCCCTGCAGTCAAAGAGACTTACTTATTTTCTAGGCTCGTTATCAGTTGTTATTGTAAGTAAAGCAGTACTATGTCAAATGCCCCTTCATTTTGACCTCATCATGGGCAGGACCCACTAAGATCTCATGGAATGTGAAATAATCATTAATACAGGCTCTGTGGCAGTGCTAATAAATCATACAGCTCAACATCTTTTAACAAAGCAATAAAACTCCACCGAAGACACACCAATAAACTGCACATAGGAGAACTCTTCCACTCCTAGCCTCTTCCCTCACGTTCCAAAAATGTAGAAAAGCAGGAGCGAATGTTGACTCCCATTCTCTAATCCCCAAATCCCTAATTACACCAAGGGAGCTGTAGATAACACAGATTTAAGACCCGGAAAGAAGCTTCTTCCAGAGGTAGAAGAAAGGTGTTAAATCAACAATCCTGGGTAATGGATTCATTTACCATGACAATTCTCCATGTGCAGACATTCAGGCAGCATAATGTCTATAGACCTTTGGCCTCCCATGCAAGTCCTTGACAGGGGTCTGGTGATACCTGGGCCTTTTGCAATAAGCTGAATTTCATGGCATGAGAAGATTTGCCTGTGTAAGGAAATGGGTTGGCTCACACATTAATCCTTCTAACACTCACTGAAGCCTGAGGGTGAATGCACGTTTATTGGCTTAAAATTAGCCTTTTCTTTACCACTTCAAAGAAACCACTCCTGATTTCCACCAGGACGTGCTCAAAACCAGACTTTATCAGAACTCCTACACCTCTAACTTCAGACACACAGACTGCAGGCACCTGAGGAGTCCCTCACCTCCCTTTAGAGGAAAGGGTGCTTTTAGGGTATGATGAATCTCAGTCCCATGCAGGTATATCCTGTTCTGCAGCATAGCAGGGCCTGGACAACCTTCTCTCCTTCACACTGTTAGAGGGACCATCAAGGCTCTGCACAGAACACTTTTTATTGATGGATTTTCCAAACTGCTGCCATGAGTTGTTGCTCCTTCTCATGATAGTGGGGCTCCAGGTCAACATGTCCACCTTTTCTGGTTCACACAAAGCAGAAGCTGCTGTATCAACCCTATATCTAGCCATGGTGAAGGCCACCAAGTCCTCTGTGTGCATCACCAGCCTTGTCAGCAAGGGCAGGATTTGCAGCAATGAATCAGAGAAGAAAGTTCACTTCCATCACGCACAACTCCTCCCCCTGAACCCAGCTACAATCCCTTTGCTAGTACACTTAAAAGAACAGTCATGTTTTCAGGGTCACTGTGAAATGATGTTGTTTTCATCAAACAGAACTGCCTGAAACTGATTTACTGTTTTACTATACATCCCATCCATGCTTCACAAAGAAAACACTATGCAAGGTTGCAGGCCTCTGAGACCCTTCTGCTTGGGCTAATTCCTTCATGCTACTAGTCCTTCCCATTCTGGGTTATAAACTGATCACCAGGAGGGAGGAAAAACACCCTTTCCCTCAAATACATGTAATATTACACACTTAGGAGAAATCAACTTCTGTGTGAAGCTCCTAGATGCAGCTATTTGTTGATAGTGGCCAAAACCTATTATGGGTCTGTCCATACAGTGTGAACTGTAATGTATCCTCAGGCACCAACACCGAGCAGAGAGGAGTTGGGGGGTCTGGGTAAGGGTGGTCTAACCTCAGCTGAGGATATCAGAGATCTAAGGAGTGAGCTAGAACCCAACTCAGGATAAAAAACATCAGTGGGGACTTGTCTGTGCTTTAGCCAGAGGCTTTAATTACTGGCACTGCATACAGATAGATGAGCAGTAACCATATATAGCATCACCACTGACTATCCTAGGAACTTAAATATGGCCAGGACTCAGCTCTTGGATTCACCTAAATTTAGGTGACTAACTCCCATTACAATCTGCAGAGAGATGGTCAATACTAGCTCAGTGCCCTACTTACTAACATCTCCATTCACTTTGAGGGCAGATCAGACACCGATTACATAATTATTTGAATTATTACATCATCTATACAATACACATTATATATAACCTATCTATACACAGATTATATAGAGAGGTAATAATCCGTAATATAAGTTATTATAGGAAAATAATCTATACGCCTACAGATGCAGGGGGATCAGGTCTACCTCAGCAGACGTGCACAGCCAAGTGCGTGTCAAGCCTGCACCATCAAAGTTCATCAGGGATGTACTGATGCTCCTTACAGGCTGCTGCCTGCTTGAGAGGGGAGCCCTGTGTGCAGGCAGCGGTTTTAATCTCTTATTCTCACTAAATCCTCAATTCAAACCTTTCCCTTTGGCTGGAAGTCTGCAAACAGAAGCAAAACCTTTCCCGTTAATCTTTCTTCATCTCACTAAAACAACACAGACTGTCTGTCTCCAGGGAAGGCTGCCACAGGATATGGGGGAGGAATCTATCATTTGTAATGCATGGAAATATAACTTACATGTATCAAAGGCATTTTCTCTAAAAATCAAATAGGCAGCAAAGACAGGGAAGCAAAATCCCCATTGCCTTCACTTCAAGCTACTGTGCTTAGCAATGGTCTGAGCAACAGTCTGAGCAAATCCAATTAATTTGATTTGTAGATTGCACAGATTAGCAATTGTGTTCCAATAGCAAAGTCTACCAGGAGCCCCTCTCTCGTTTCTGTACAGCTCCTCCTTTGTTACCATAATACATAACGGCACCTGTCTAAATCCCTTCAATTTATGTACTGCCAGGTATGCACCCCTGGCTTCCAGCAGCACTTTCTAACTGAGAAATGGGAGGTCTCTGAAAACTTTAACTCTGAAAACTCCCCAATGCCTACACCAGGTATAAAAGCAAAAACCTTGATACTGAGGCATCGAGTGGCTCAATTTCACCATCACCACAGAAGTTTGGAACAGAACTGAACTCTCTTTGGAAAACGATTTTTCATGGGCTTCACACTTTAACCATCGGGGCTCCTGCACCATCCAACACCTCTGTCTTGATCCAAATTTAACTCTCAATGGGATCAGATCCAGATGCGCGACCCTGGGCGCAGTAACAACCCAACTGAGGGCACACAGAATCATAGAATCACATAATGGTTTGGGTTGGAAAGGACCTTAAGATCATCCAGTTCCAACCCCCTACCATGAGCAGGGACACCTCACACTAAACCATTTCACCCAAGGCATCTAAGGCAAAAAAACCCTCTGAAAGCTGAAAAATGCCACACTATGTATTCCTAGAGTAGAAACTATTCTTTCAGCCTGATGAACAGTTATCTCTCAAGTAAAAATGCCTGACGTAGAAGTATATCATCAAAGTTGCCCAAGATTCTAGTGACATTTCTTTTAAAGCCAGAGATGCCCTTCTAAAATGAAGAGGTTTATAAAGCTGGAAAAGAATCACAGTGACGATAGAGGGGTAGGGAAGGGTTTTGGGGCTTTTTTAGTACTGAATACACTACAGAAGCATGTTTTGCTGGTTAAAATAAAAAAAAAGCAAGATGTCTGATGGATAGTTCTACTGATAGTGAATGGATTTCTGTATTTCTAAAAACATGAGCACTTCATAAATACCCTGAAATATTCTGTCATCGCCAGACAGAACATGCCAGTTTTCTATAAATACAGACATCTGGCAGCGGTTTCTTCTACTGTTATGGATTTCTGGTGTGAAGAACGCTACTTTGTAAGCAAATGCATGTTGGAAATTATTTTCATATGCGATAGGTTACATTAAAGAGTAAGAAAGATTTGCTGGGCAGAAGTGCGTAACAAAAACACTGTGTTCCCACACTGCTCCTGACCCTCTGTATGAGATTGCCTGCACAATACTCCAGGCATAAAACACACTCCTCCAAGCAGGGATGTGAAGCCTAATTAAAGTATGCTCACAAATTGCATTGAAACTTGAAAATGATACTTGGTGTTTGGCGTCGTAATTCCAGCCATGGAGAAACATCACTAAGAAAACAGTGAATATTCAGTATCAGTGAACAGCAGCATGCGTGTAAACCTCCTGAGGGGTGTCACAAGCAACAGCCAGGTATATAAAACCCAGTGCTATAGGGGCTGTACCATGACTGACTTTTCGTTTGGTGGGATTTCCAGACAGAACTCTGGTCCATGATGCAACCATTCACAGAATTGCATCAGACAGAGAGCAAGCTGGGGACACACAGGGTCACTGCAAAGATGTGAGCATGGGAGGACACCTTACATCACTTGGGGCTTGCTCAGGCTGAAGATGGATGCGAATCTTGCACTCCAAGGGTGATAGAAGACATCTTTGCATAAGGACATGGGTTATGTTTTCTATCTGCATCCGCCTTGCTCACCAGGCTCCCTATAACAAAGTCATTAGCATCAGCAGGTAAATCAATTTTTGGCTGCAAAACTTTCCTTTCTGGTTAACATAAAACAAGTGTAAACACTCCCTCACAGGTTAACAAAAGCCAGCAGCCCAAACAGGGATAATACCTCAAGAAAAGAGGAGCCAGAGTGGGGGGGAAGTTGAAAAGAAAATTAATCACAAGCTTTCTTCACTTCTTCCAGTGATCAGGCATTTAGGGTGCCTCTGTTGCTCTTCACCCCCTTTAAACCCTGGTCAGGGAGAATATTTTCCAACTGGAGCCATCAAAAGAGCAGGACTCAGAGCTGCTGTCAGCATCCAGCCCCAGCTGCCCATCTTTCCCATTCCCTTCAGTAAACACCACTAATTCACCATTTCCATTAGCACTCGTTTTTTCTCTCTGAAATCACTCTAAAAGCATTTTGGAATCAAAGACAAAGAGACCCACTAAACCCAAAGTCTCCAGACAGCTCCCAGCATGTGTCAAAGACTTGCTTAAAAAGTCCAAATAAAGACAAACCCAAGGAGCCTCAATACCCTGTGTTATCTTTGCAGGCTGGCTGCAGCCTTATCAGCTCTGACAGAAACCAGCATTGAAGGAAAATCCAGTAGCCTTTGGGTGGAAGCTGGTTCCTAAGAAAACACACAGGTGAATTGCTGGAAGTTGGTACAAGAGGAGAGGGTGAGTGGGTAAGAGACGGCCTGAAAGCCTCCACCATCAGCTCACTGTTCTCCTTCAGGAAATACAGTGCTATGTATGATCTTTATATAATTCACTTCTCACACTTCACACTCATTACACAGGCCAAGAGCTACAAGGGTGAACAATTACTCAAAATGCTGCTTGATCTCATCAGGGGTCAATTGAGTCCAGGCAAAGCCACCAGCTCTTGGTACCAGGTTTTGAAGCACATCAGAAATGGAAGAGCATGTTCAAAACTGGTGTCAAGTACCACTGACCTGATGGAGAAGGATAATGATGTCTTTTTCCTCATCCTCACTTATAATCAAGATGCTCTTTTCTGGATAAACTCTCCATGGAATAACGTAAAGAAGAGGCCCTAAGTGACATGGTTTAGTGGTGGACTTGGCGGTGCTGGGGTGAGTTGGTGATCTTAAAGGTCTTTTCCAACCTAGTTAATACAATGATTTTTATCACAAAAAGCAAAAGCCGTGTTTACCCTCACATGTAAGTCACCACTCACAGATTTTGGCAGTCACTTTGCACAGGAGCTGGACTTTCCCTTTACAAGGTTGTGAGGGTCCTGCTCTTGAAAAAGGTATAAAATAGTTATAAAACACCTCTGCTTGACATTAATTGATGGACAGAATGAGCTACAGAGAGAAGAGCTGTCTCAAGTCCAAGGGCTGCTTTTCAGTGTCTCATTTATAGCACAACATAGGGAACAGATGGGGGGAAGGCTGTCTGCCTCTTGTCAACCCCAGAGGGACAGACAGATGCTCCCCAGGGAGCTGCCCTGGCACTATAAATGCCTCCAATAGAGGGTGAATGGCTTTCTACCTCTGACCTGACCTTCTTTTCCCCAGAGTCCTCACAAATCTTCCTCAACAGCCAGCAGAGCTTGACGTGACACAGCTGGGCCCCAAAAATGTCCTTTTTTCCCTTTTCTGTTTCTTTATTTCCAAGTTTTTCCCGAGATAACATTGCAAGAGAGGCAGAGGAACGAAGCAAAGGGTGGAAGGTGGAAGCAAGAGTGGAGGGTGCACAACCAGGCTCAGGACCTCACACCACAGCACTCTCAGAGGCACTGCAACCCTTAGCGCCCAAAAAAATCATAAAGCGGACTTTAGAATAGCAGGACTGGTTTAGAGAAGCCATTCAAAATGTGCTGTCGTTCTTTCTTTATTTCCATTCTGGTGCTTAAGCAAGGTTGATGCACACAACTCGTATTTTCTATCTATCCTCCAAAATCATCAAGGAAGAAACCTTTGGGGTTAGATTCTCTTTTCTTCAACTGAAAACTGAACTATTTCCCAATTCCATTCCCAGAAAAATCATTTTATGGTGAAAAACCCAGCATCAGAATCCTTGTGAAATAGTTGCTACCACTTTAGCCTATGCTTAGGTCCTCTGTATTTCAAATAACTGTAGCATACTATGTAACACGTCCTCAGCAAGTGTTTCTTTAAATACAAACAATGTTCAGGAGCTCAAAAGTAAGAGTGTGCTCAAATGCTTGGTAAAAATGGTGTCTGAGATCAGAATCTTCTGCAGTTCCAAAAGTGCACTGAAGTACTCGGGTTTGTACTTCCCCTTGCGTGTCTCCAGTGTTACGCTACATGGGTTTCAGTGGATTCAAACCAGGATGAACTCAAGGTGTGTCATACACTATTTTCCTTGTTTTATTTGACTTTAATTACTTCTTAACAGCCCTGCTGCTTGAAAAATCTCTCTCAATTGAGGGTGTTGGTTCTGCCTAGGGCTGCTTGGCCCTTTTCCACTGAAATGCCCGTTCAACAACCAGCCACCTCAAGCCTTTCCAAGCAAAACCAAATGATTTGGAAGAGCCTCTTTTTCTGTGCCTGCATGAAAATTTGCCTTTCTCAGCCCTTTTCCTCTCCCCTAGATATTAGGCTGACTTTTCTTTGCACCTTTCCAAGAGGGAATAGAAATCCGTGGTGGGCTCCAATGGGATGTGGAGCTACGTCTGGGAGCAGTCAGACCTTAGAATCATCGAATAACCTGGGTTGGAAGGGACCTTCAAAGGTCATGTAGCCCAATCTCCCTGCAATGAGTAGAAACATCTTCAAATACATCAACCTTGTTGTTAGCACACATAACACCTTGCTGCTGATTATGATTATTATAATTATATTAGTATATTTATTATTAATACAATGCAATTACAGTAATAATATTTAAATAATCTCTGCAATTTTTTTTTCATTTGAGGACTTTTGATAGTTGTTTCCATAAAAAATAAACATGGTGCAATGCCCAAATCTCCCTAAGTTAACGATGAAGCCAGTACCAAGCAGAAAGGGGATGACTGAGCTTGCGATTCCACATACAAACCACATAGGGCACACAGTGCAAGCCCTTCAGCCTGTGTATGAATGATACATTTGCACCTATTTCAGGTTGGGCATTTGCCCAGGGTTTGGGCACAAGATTATCTGTTCCACAACGTAGTATTGCAGCAGCAATGAGAAGTCCTTACTAAGGCAAAGTCTGCTTTGCACAGGGTGCTACAGATGAATATGAGATCTCTTCTTTCTCGGGTTTATGTGGGTAAAATAGAACACTGGGTCTGGTTTTTGGAGGGAGCCTTTGTCAGAGCAAAACTAAGTCTCTATACAAAGAGCTATTAGTAAGTTACATTTAAGACTGTATCTGTCTCATTCATTCTGGGTTTGACAGGCCTTAACTCAATAAAACAGCTTTGATACAGTCTAGTACAATTGGAACCCCAATACTGAAAAAAGTCACACCAGTTATAATAACAACTTTGCCTTACAATGTGTTCATCCTATCAACCAAAACCATTGCTCATTCACTGACCTGCTCTCCAAGAGCAATATTAAATATTTCAGGTGTTGTAGTCCTCCTTGATCTCTGCCTTAATATCCATCTTGCAGCAAAATACCCTCCAACACATGCCACAGACAGAAGGCCCTGCTCTGGTTTTACAGCAGAAAGCTAATTCAATTATGTTAGTACATTTTTCATCTCCCTCAGACAAGTTATTCATTTGCTGGTTGTTTTTTTTTTTTCATTTAGTATAGGATCTACATTACTCTTGCAGAGGTAAAACACCTGTAAGTATGCAAACCAAAAGATCTAAATCAAGAGGCTATTAAAATTCACTCAGGCTTATTCCTCCCTGCTGTTGTTTCAATCAGTGTCTCTTTAAACTCTGCACTGCACATTTCTCCTTTCAAACACTTGTCTCAGTGGAAGTTCAATGCTGGTTTTCCTTCTGGAGAAAGAAACCCCAAAGATGTATTTTCAACCTCCCGGCTCAGCATTTCCCAGATATTTTGAAGCAGGGACTGCTGCCAAGATCCACATTTTTCCACAGATCACCGCACACCCTCATGCTCTCAGCAGAAATCCATCGTGGTGACACACAGGGATGGACCCTGGAGCAGTTCTTACTGCCTTGTTCTTGTTGCCCTTACTGCAGTCAATGCAGTAAGTCCCATGCAAGCAGGGGAATCAGTGTTTGCCCCTCTTGCATTGTCCAAGTCTGATAAGATCTGGCAGATTTTAAAGTATATTTAAATTAAGAAACACGTCCCTGTTGCCTATAAATAATTATAATCATTTAGTACTAAGTTCTGATTTTCCTGGGTGCATCAGACTTTAGTCTTCCATGTGCAGTAACCCCTGCAGCCTTAATGTAGATACTGAGACAAGCAGCAGGACCTTCCCCTCTCTACAAAAAGCTGGATCAATGAGCAAAAGCCACAGTTTCTCTGGGATGCAGAGTCATGGTTCATCACATTAGACATGCATCAGTCATCTCCAGGCAGAATTCACCCATCATATCTCATAGGCATAAACATCCTCACTCCAGAAAACCCCTACAAGCATTCTTAATGCAGCCCTGCAGCTTTACCTGTGCAGCCAACTGTCTCTGTTCCCACATGGCATGCTTTGCACAGATTTTTTTCCCCTGCCTTATTTTGGCAACCCCATGAAGCAGTGTCAAAACTCAGGAGTCCCCATAGAGACAAAGCCAAGGTTGGGGGGAACCCGGCTCCCTCTCAGGCCACATTCACCTTGATACCAGGGTTGATGTACACTGTGCCTGGACCAGAGGGAGCTTGGACACCAGCAGCACTGGTTGCAGCCTGTCTTTGCCACTGCCTGTGCTCCTGATGGCACAGCTCCCTCCTTGCAGCAGGCACTGCCACAGCAGGGGCAACAAAGGCTGGCCACATTAACTTGCCATTTCCTAGCTCTCCAAAATGATCCTTCTCCCACAGAAGCCAAAAGCAGAGGCCAGAGGAAGGTTCCCATTTCTCTATAAAGCAAACCAGATTTCAAGGGAGCACTGTGACGAACAGAAAACTGTCATGATACAGTGTGAAAACTGTGATGTCCCAATGCACAAAAGTACTATTCTCTGACTGAGCAGATCCAGGAGCAGAAGCCAATGAGAAATAACTACTGCCTGTTCAGAATGGCCCAAACCACTCCTGGATGAGAAGCTTCTACCATGGTAATATACACTTTTTCCAATGGGATCCACCAAAGAAGGATCAGGACCCAAATCTGATTTTCCAGCCTCTGCATTCACTACCCCAGGCACCGTGTTTTGCACTGTGGACACTGCTGCATTTTACATTCCTAAAGGGTCATTTTATAAATGTTCATGTAAACACACAGTCCTCCATGAGCCTTCCTGCCATAATTGGGAATGGAAAAGGCTTGTTGCCTGTGATCACGCTGAGACACCCCACGAGCTCAGCCCATGCTCCTCTAACAATTTAATCCATCACATTCTTTTCCAGGTTGGCTTCTTGCCGAGGTTACCTCCCAAAACACTGAAAAGCTCTTATGTTGGCACAAGGGAGTTAAAAGTCTGGGAGCAGAGCAGGACAAGGACAGGACAGTGATGGAGTCAAGTTCAGTCATCTTCAGCTGCCAGGAGACTACACCTGAGAAGCATTTACTGCCAGGATCTGAGTGGCTGCACGGGGCTGAGAAAGGGAGGGCCCTATTTGTGCCACTAATGACCCAGCGGGATAGAAATCAAGTGCTTGACCTTTCCCAACATCATGTGAACCAAATGCTCCATGTGACATGGCTCCAGCATTATCTACCAGGCACAGGTGCATGACTGCAATTAGAAATGACAAGCATTTCACACATAACAGCACCTTTCAACCCAACTCAGACCATACAGAAACACCCAGTGGCTCAATTATCATCTTCTTTCCACCCAGCCTCCCCAGCACCTTGCCAGCTCAGGAAGCGCGAATAATCTTAGAAACATGGAATAGTTTGGGTTGGAAGGGACCTTAAAGTTCACCCAGCTCCAACTCTCTGCAATGGGCAGGACACCTCCCACTAGAGCAGGTTGCTCCAAGCCCCATCCAACCTGGCCTTCAACACTGCCAGGGATAGGGAAGCCACAACTTCTCTGGGCAACCTCATCCAGTGTCTCACCACCCTCACAGAGAAGAACTTCTTCCTTGTATCTAATCTAAATCTCCCCTCTTTCAGTTTAAAGCCATGCCCCTTATCCTATCTCTACATGTCCTTGTCAAAAGCCCCTCCACAGATTTCTTATAGGCCCCTTTAGGTACCAAAAGCTGCTCTAAGGTCTTCCCCATGAAGTCTCATATCTATCATTTGGGAATTAAATTAGAAGTCACAACACCTCTCTGCATGCTGGTAGATCATAACCTTGGCATTTGGTTTGTCCCAAGACCACTTCTCATCCCCACCCCTAAATCGACTTCCGTAGAGAACAATCCTCCTGGTTTGTGTCCACAATAGATTTATTTCCCCCTTCCAGCAGCTCACACCGCCTGTACCTTCAAGGAAAAGTAGCTGCTCAAAGCGAATGGTTCCTTCTAGTTTCTAGTAATAAAAGGCTGCCCTCCATAATCAGGGTATTGTTCTCCCTAAATGGACCCAGCCTCTGTAAACACGCTCCTCTGCACAGCACTGGGAGGGCAACTGGGAGCGTGTGTACGCGTACATGCAGGGAATGTGTCTTGTTCTAAACCCCAGTAAATTATGTTAATTCATTTCCTCTGCCTAAACAGTGGCAATAAGCTTCGGGAAAGGAGGAGGAAAAAGTAAACAAGAGTCAATTACAAATAGGTGAGGGGGAGAAGTAACTGAATAACTCCACCAAATGTCCCCTTTAGAGAAGGGCATTCCAGGTACAGCTCGGATGGGCTCCACACAGCCCTCCCTTGGTCCTACTGAAGGTATAAATGTGACCATAACAATTTCTTTCTTTCTTTTGATAAGCTTTCAGCCCATTTGCACAAGTCCAATCTTGGAAGCTGGGAAATGAGCCCCCACCAGTGCCCTGATCCACAGTGAGTGCATCCCCAGGGGGATTTGTACCACACGTGATGCAAGCGTTCCGGTGGCTGAAACCAATGCGAATAGTCAGAGCCTATTTGTAATGTTTTCTAACAGGAGAATAATTTCACTGAGCAAACTATCACGCTTTGACTCAAACCCTGATTAGCACAGTTTGAAAACAGGGCAGCATACTGTTTGGGGAATTAACTTGCTTGACCCTTAGTCTATAATGGCACTGAAATAACCTGAAAGTCAGGCAAAGTTGAAAAACTCTTGGAAGACCACACTGAAAGAATTTACTGGATTTATTGGATTTTCTAGGATAAAAGAAAAATAAGCCTCAAACTCCACTTAGCAGGTCTGTGGTCTTCAGGAAGACGTTTTTTCTGCTGATACCGGAAGAGGAATGCTACCTATGCTGAGCAGCACTTTGAGGGGCTCCTTTTAGATATAGAACTTTCTTCTTCACTGGAAACTCTCAATAAATAGTAGTAATTATTATAAATCTGCAGGTCTATTGCTGTGACGACTTTCAGTAGCACCTTGCTGTTTTCTTCCTTGGGATTAGCGGTAAAACACAGGGAAAAGGGACAGATCCACATCCCTTTGAGTGAAGCTACCTTCCTCCTTCCAGTGAGAATACAGGGGAGAACAGCCCTGAGCTCAACTATTCAGTTTAAATATCCTGAAGGTACCTTACCAGCTGCAAAGGACTAGTCTGATGTTTCCAACGAAATTCCAATTACAGGAATAATCCCTTATACATCACTACCGCAAATACTGCTTGAAATCCTCCAAATCCTCTGGCCTACCCCTGTTTGAGCAAACAGAGAATCAGGAAAAACATTCTGTGCTCATACAAGCAGGACCTTGCTTTGGTCTGGATAAAACACTGCCCCATCCCTACCTTGTGGCTCCTCCAGCCCCTGAGCAAAATGCTCTGACAAACCTCAACTGCTTCTTTGTATCCCCAAAACAATGGCTGTGTGCTGAGAGCAGTGGTAAACATTTTCAGATAACAAATCTACTGTCCAATGCCAGTTCCTTTGCATATGCAAATAGCTCCCTAAAACCTTTAAGCTTTCTTGTCAGTCCAACCTGTCAAGGAACAGTAATCACCTGTCATTAAGTCAAAAGCTCCACTCTCATTAGTCCTTAACAAAATTAAACCCAGCAATACTGCAATTCTGATTGGTTGAGAACACCAGGAGGAGGAAAGATACTCATCAGCTCTCATCTGTTAATCTAGTTTTATATTAACTATTGCAGACCACAATGAACCCTCCCGTGGCTTGGTGCCACACAATACAGAACTGAAACACAGCCTGTTTCTACAAGGCCCCAATTCCTGCTCTCTGGTGAGGTTATAAATTCAAATCCTACTCACAGCTACTCGGCCACAGCTCACTGAACCTAAAAGGATGAGCACCAGCTTTATAATGGAGAGCCATACCCAACCCTGAATATTAAAATATGAAACAACTTATCAGAGCCTGATCTCCATGTGATGGTGGAAGTGGAAACTCTTCTCCCAGTTTCCAACTTTAAACTGCCCTAAAATACATTAAACACTTCCTAATATTGTCTGTCTGGCTAAAGAGACACTGATCCACCCAGAAGGTGAGTGAGATGACTACAGCATTATCTCTTGGAAGGCTATCCACACTCTGAAGGAGTTTTAGCCCGTAGTTTTACATTGACTGGTTGATGCCAAACAAGTGCTCTTCCTTCCACAGAGTCTGCAGTATTGCAGGGGAGATGTTCCACAACATCCAGAGGTTTATCCTGTTATTCATTAACCCTTCATCCTTGGCACACAGTTCATACACTTGTAACTTGTCTGATACTTGTCATTGCTTAACCAGTGTTAACACACACATGTAGCTGAGAGTAACTCCCGAGAAAAGTATTTTCCTCAAGCACTCCAACTCACACAAATCTGCCAGTTGAGAAGAAAAAAGAGGAAAAGAAACCAGCCCACATTGCTCCAGCATCTGCAGCAGCCTAACTCTAGGAGCTTGGCTTCTTCAGCTGTAGGATGCTGTTGGGGCTGAGAAACTGTCCCTTCTCCCTCCTTTGGGGCTGATTTGTCCTCACTTTTGTCTATAAAAAGGAAGATTTAAATCCATACAAGGCAATAGTAAAATACTAGCTACTAAAGTGAACCTCCCTTCCCTTTTTACAACAGAATGCTTCTACTAAAATCCGGTTAAGCATCACACCTATACATGAGGACACCAGGGAGGACACAGCTGAAAATAGAAATACAGCAGGGATTTGGAAAAGCCACATCCCAACCTCCTTCCCAGAGCACACATGCTGCGCACTCCAAATCCTCTCGCAAGGCTTGGCTGCACCAGGCCTCAAGAGCAGCAGCACTAATTCAGCCTAGATTTTCTCTTGGAGGTTGGCTAATGCTCCCATTTCCATCTATGTCCTCCTCCGGCTTTTATTCTCTCCAGAGTATCTTGTTCTAGTGAGCCCGCAATTGCCAGGAAGAGTCTGCACAACTCCAGTACCAGACTCTTCCCATCATCCATTTAGCAGGCATGTGTGAGCAAACCCAGCAAGGAGAATATGAGCTTAAAAACCTGCCTATTGCACAAACCAAGTCCACATCTCTGCATTTGTCTGCTGTTGCTGTGGTTTGATCCAACATGCACATAATACTGACAGCTCCTAAAATACCCACCAAACTCACCACCACCCCAAGTGGCACCTAGGATATGACACCTCCTGCATTACTCACTTCTCAGTCACTCGACAGAATACCCGATATTGCGCAAATCTGTCATAAAATAAATTAACCAGACATAAGGAGAAACAATTTTGGGTTTCATCAAGCTGGAAGCCACTCGCAGAGGGCTAAGAATAGAGGTGCAGTGATCCTGAGAAACATTAACCTGCTCTGAGAAGCCTCTGTTCCCAATTTACATTTTTCTTCCCTTAGTGAAGCTCAAAATTAAGTTTGAACACTTAATGGAAGTAGCAGCCTGGAGTTATTGGCTGAATTTCTTCCTGAAAATTGGAGTGGTCGGGATGAAATAAAAACGTTAGGATATTCACAGCGCTGCTGGATACTGCGTTTCTACAGCGATACAATGGGGAGACTGTGTAATCAGGGCAAGCAACCAAGCTCTATGCAGGCTGTGTTTATTTGACTAGGAAGGAGAGGAAAAAAAATAAGGGGAAAATCAGAGATGTGAATGGATTCAGCAGCAAATGGCATATATTAACTTGCTAAATAACAGGCCAGTCTTCATCCCCTCCACACCAAGCAACACTGCCAGAAGAACAGCGCCCTTTCTTCTGGGGATAAACCCCTCTTGCAGTTAAAGCAATGAATTTCCAAGCTGCTTTCAGCCCTGGCAGTGCACCAGCCACAGTGGGCAGAAGCAGTATGTTTCTGGAATAAAAATATGGAATCCAAGCTGTCTGGTGAAGCAGGCAAACAGCAGGATCCAAAGTACCACACTTAACCCACATCTGTCCTGCTGTTGTACATGCAGGATCCATACAGAGGTTGATAAAACATAATCTATGTAAGTCATCCTTCAGGGATGGATCCGGAGCCCATGGGAGTGAGTAGGAGTCACAGCACCTACACTCAGAGGCTCTGAATCAGGTCCTAACCTGTTAAAACTGGCGTGGGCAGCATCTGCATATCTCATACAACATCAGGGCAGCAGGATCGGATTATTCAAGCTTACTTTTGCAAATGTTTTGTTCTTAACTTAGTGCCACAGCTACCAGATTCAACGGGCTTGCATCAGACAGGGGTATTTACAACTTCGACATGCACACTGGCTCTACTCTTTAAAGAAGTCCCTTATACAGAAACATAGAATAGTTAGGATTGGAAAGGACCTTAAATCACTGAGTTGTGTCACCTCGGTGCAAAAAATTAGGGCAGGTCAATACAGCTAAGTACGTTTGGGGGGCATTTATTATTTAAGAAAGCTCCAAGTCAAGACTGATTACAGAGAACAAGGAAAGGAACGGAAATCCAAATTGAACATTCAAAACAAAATCAAATGCACTTCAGCTTGATCAGCCCACCAGAAAAGACAGGAAGAGTTCAGATAAAAGACTAACTCCTTGAAACAAGACAAAATGAGCAGGTTAATGAAAGAAAGAGGAGAAAGGAACATTTCCACTGGCTCCTGTAACATTGGGATACATTTGCAAAGACCCTTTGAGCAGCATGATTTCACATTTCAGAGCAGACACAAGTAGAAGCTGCATGTCTCAGGAGAAGCAGAAAGCTCCACTGGTTCTACTCCCACTGAATGAACAGAGCTGCGACTAAAGGGTGGTGTTGGGTGTTTTTGTTTAAATTCAAACTAGGCAGAAGAGGACTTCTACATTATTATTCTCTTCTATGAGGGGAAAGGTTTATCTCTTCCAATAATTAATCCAAAACTGCACAGCCAGAGAGCGACCACCTCCACTGCTTTCACACTATTCCATAACGAGTATTCTGCACCCAGATGTATCAGCATTGCTTGTGGCGAGACTGTCGCTCTAAAAGGAATTATTAGGTGGGTCATTGGAAAAGATCAGCTGTACCAGGCAATCCATGCCAGCTGGCGAACTTCATTTGTAGTTAATAAATCAGTACCAGTGGTCCCAAAGCTTGAAAAGTGGATTCCTTCTTGCTAGTGAGTGTCACTTTGGCTTTTTAGATCTGAATGACTCTTTCTTCCTGAAAGAATCATTTTCCTGTAATTCCTCGAGCACCATCACATGGCACATGTAAGTTTCTGCTGTGGCTAAGAGTCAGGCTTTGGAGTCTGGCCTTTGCTGCCTACAAATTCATCACAGGAAAGACGTATTTTAATTTGCTGCTTGCATCTTTTAATGAAGGTCACAGCAACATAAGGACTTGGAAAACAAAGTTATAAAAACTTTAAGGAACATCAAAATTTATTTGAGCAATTTGCAGAGTTTTGTAATATTGCTAATAAAATAATAAAGTAAAATCAACCCTCATTTTCCAGTATGACGCACGCTGCATTTTATGTTTAAACTCAGCCACAATTTAAAGTGGCCAACGAAGAAGGGAGGACCCAGGATTTAAGAAAACAGACAGGATTTTCTTAGGGCGTCATGTTGACTCTAGGTACAAGTCATGCTGGCAGATTATTCATGAGCAAGTTCCCCAAGAGCACCATCCAAAAAATGCCCCAAACTTAACCAGAAGACGTGCAGTGACTTACATAAAGCCTGAATCAGGCTGCTTAATCTGAACGTGCTTTTCTTTCACAAGTGAGAAATTACCTAATCATTATACTTGGTAACAACCATTCAAGGAGTAAAACAGAAGCCAACAACCATCACTCTCATCTTGCCATTATTTAATTTTTCCACACTTAACAACATTCACTCTTATAAATCCCAGAGTTACAGACTGGTAAATATGCTCATCAGAATGTAAAACTCATCGCACATGAAATAACAAGAACCTTCTAGCATCCTAATCCCTTTTCTCCAACATTCAGAGAAACAAAAATGGCACATAATATTATTTCTGCATGAAACCATTGTAGTTTGAGGTGGCCCCATCAGCAAAGCCCCTGTAAAGCAAGCATCATCCAGGTTTGCAAACCAAGTGTTGCACAGAGAAGTGGCAGAGCAGAAAGTAATTAAGGTCTCGTTCTTCCCCTCCCTACGCAATGCATTGAAAAAGAAATCAACATCCAAACTAATTACTTTCCAGCAGAATATCAGTTTACTTACTAAGAGGAGCTGCTGCTCTTACCAAAAACTTCTGAGCATACCATATGAAATCTTGTTTAAGCCACGGGACCAAGCCAAGCACATCCCAATGATACCATATACGGTCACCAACATGAATACGATGGCAACTTGACAGATTTGGAACAAATATTGCATTGTGTGTCACTGAGATAATATGGGCAGGAAAATATCAGATTGTATTACCTGTATCTGACCGGAGGTGTGGAGTGGTAGGAGCTACATTGCTGCAGGACAGTCATTAAAGGTTACTGAGTCAAGATGGCATTCACCCCCGCAGAGGAGGGCCAGGGCAGGACGCTGAGGACTTTCATGCCCAGTAGAGGGCTGCTTAGAGAGAATAGGGATGGAGTGACAAGAGGGACGAGCCACCAGACATTCACCGTTATCTTGGGTTGAGGGCCAATACTATCCAGGGTAGTTGGCAACTGGGCTGAAGCTACCGCCCTATGCCTTGGCTGTCAGCCGAAGGCACAGTCACCCTTAGAAAACCACAGCATGCAAGTTTTGTTCTCAAAGAGTGGATTCTGAACACACGGAAGTTCTTGTCTTCACTCTCAAGGGAAAGAAGGAGCTTGGCTATCTAACAAAATAGCTCCTGAGGAAAACTTCTTCGGTACTGGCTCTCAACAGGAGATCCTTAGCCTAGAATAACATTGGTCACTGAGGAATTATTCCAGATTAAGGTTTTTGGAAGAGTTATTCCATTGCATTTGCAGGCATAGACAAGCATTTAGCCAAAGTCTTTAAATTTCAACCCTGAACGCATTAGTTCAGACTCAGCCAGACCTATCTTCTTCATCCCTCCAGACACTGCAAGTTCTGCACCCGGACCTCTGAAATCAAACCTGCTCTCTGTTTTGCATGGTTACTTTGAAGGTATTGCCTCTTTCTGAAGAGTTTATCTTGGTTTGCTAAGACACCCCTTTTCTTGTAGTGGTCTGCACATCAGTGATGTGACACATTGGGTCACAAGAAGGAACAGAGCTGATAGGCACATTCATGTAGAAAAACATCCCCATTTGCTGGGAAGGAAAGAAAAATCCCAAGTTGCCGCATCAGCCCAATCACCCATCTCTGCGGTGCCCTTTGCCTTAAAAGGCATCACCTAAATGAAGATGTAAAAATAATACAACATAACATTTAATGCAAGATTGCAGCTGAGCACTCAACTGTCAGGAAATAGCAAAGCCGGAGTGCGTGGGTAATTTCACTCTGCCTCCCTGTGCAAATGCGCTATGGCACAGCCCTTCCCCAACACCAGCACGCCATCAGCCGGCTCCAAGTTAACATCCTGCCTCCAAGACAAGGTATTTTAGCCTAATAAGAGCACAAGAGAAGGACCAGCACTTTCACTGAGAGTCTCCTCAGCCACCTTGACTTGATGGCAAGCCAGCGAGCACCTATTTAACTTCTGACACCTCAGATCAGGAGGCGCTGGCACCGCTTTGGGCCACACACATCTCATTTGCAATCAGGATACAGGTATTAAAAGCTGTTTGGCCAACAACAAAGAGCCCTTCTTCCTCCAGAGGAAAGCCTCACAACCTCAGGCTGGGATTTGGCCCATGGACGGTCTATAAAACCTGAGCGACTGAAGCAGGTAACATTTATACATCTCCAGCGGCCGAATCCACTGTATGAGACATGCGGAAAAAATCTGCAGGCACGTTAACAACCCAGCACGTTTTTCCAAGAACCTGAAATCATCCCAATGTAAATATCTAATTAGTTGGGATAGTCGACAGCACAAAGTAAGGCTGTAACGTGCCGGAGAGTGTCTCATGTCCACTCACAAGTTTGATCGTACATTTACATCCTTCGCTATCAAAAATGCTCTCAACCTCAAGGAGGTCCAAAGCAGGGTTTAGAGGCTAGGATTTTGTCTATATTTTTACAGCAATGACACATTTTTCTTCTTTAGCTCCTCTCTCTTGATATCAGCACGTGAATGAATGACAGTTTTCATGAGGTTTAATCTTTATTTCTACACTGTTTTTTAAACGCTATTTCTACATCATTTAAACTATGTTTCTATACTGTTTTTTAAACTATTTCTACATCATTTTGAATAACCAGGATCATCTCTTCATCCACAGGTAGGAAAGATTTTTTCCAGCTCAGAAGAGAGTTCAAATAACTCAATTGCCAATACGATCCTATCAAAGTTACATTAAGAAGACCTTTCCATAGGAAAAATGATGATGTCCCAAAAGCATGCCTGTTAATTTTCTATCGTGTCTTTCCCAGAACAGCAGCCCAAAGCACTTCATTTTCCAGGGGCAATAGAAGAGTTTGAGCAAGACAAGTGCAGACCAAATTGAAACAGGGTCAGCCAGGAAAGCAGCCGATGCTCCGCTCACAACAGAGACAAACATCTTTTTGTCTTCTCCTGCCCACTTCAGATCTTTTCCGGAACTCCACCAACTTCTCAGGTCCATTGCAATAATATACATGCATGAGGTCATGTTAATTCATACACTGCTGCCCATTGCCTACAACTTAAACTGAGTCTCCATTGTAAACCTTGCCTGGAATTCAAGCTTGCAGGACTTACACCCTATATACTGTTTTCTTTTTCATTCAGCTTCCAGCCGAATCGTTTTATAGCGGTTTTGCCTCTATAAAATATTTGCTTGGGAGCCAATGCCAAGAAGGAAAAAACAGCAGCATGCTAACCAAACCTTGGGGGTTTTAGAGCAATGCTCCCCCTCTCCTTTCCTACCCTCACCCCCAAGGTTTACTTTTGGCAAGTTACTGCCCAAGTAAAGGGCAAGTTTAAACCTTTTAATTCGCAGCTCCATGGTGTTGGGTGATTTAAAGTTCTTTCAACAATTCATGCAACTCTGATACTGTTGGGAATTGCAGCCAGAGCAATCTGCATCCTAAAGCCATACGCCATTCTCCTGCAACAATGAAGCCCCTCCTTTGTGACTGGAGCTGAAAGCGTGGTTTCCCATTCAGGCTTTCTAAGGACAGCACCCACTAAGGTACAACATAGGCAAGAGCGGAGGAAAAGCCCCCGCTCCATCCATTCTGATCCCAGAGCTTTGCTTAAAGCACCTTCCCATAAAGAAACTTCATTTTTCCTACCCCACGTCACTCCCAGGTCAATGCACTTCAATTTGCCTCTGGTAGGGTAACCTGTTTATTGAAATCTGATCAACTGCTGGAGCCCCAGCATTAAAACATGCTCTGGCTGTTGGGAACTGTCATTTGTCTGTCACCGAGGAAGTTAATGGATGTGTTTGTTTAGGTTGCGAGTGGGAATATACAGGGCAGAGGCTGGAGGGATTACGGGAGGGGAGAGGTATTTCTGATCCACAGAGGAATGCAGTTGCTTTTCTTTAAAACTGTCTGTGTGGCTTTTAACACAGGCACAAGAAAAGCCCTCGGAAGTTCACCTGCACCTAAGAGACCTCAGCAAACCCAGAGTGACTGTGCTCCATCCAAACCAATGGCCCTGATAAGCAACGTGCAGAGTTCACGCCGAGAGCACCAACAGCAGCTCCCTTACGGGATCTCTCTGAGGGCACCACAAGTGTTTTTGGAGCTTAATCCCAATGGAGCAGAGGGTGCGAGTCACAGAGTGCGGGTTCCTTACCTCTGGCCGAGTCCGAGAACGCAATTATCCCTGCTAAAAGGAGCGCGAACTGCAATTCCATTTTGAAAACCAGATCCCTCCGTATTGTACAGACTATCGTCTGCTCAGACCTGGAGGCAAGAGAAAGGGAGAGCAAAATAAATACTGGGGGTAGAAAAAAAACAAACTGCCCACAACTTTGCAGTTTCAAAACCTGTTGCAAAGACTTAAGAGCAGAAACAGCAAATGAAAGAGCGACGTACTTGTAATTCATTCCTTGGTGCTCAGTGAGTAAAACTTTGCCCTCCTCTCTGCTTAACCTGATATAAATCAAGAACCCACTGAGGCCAGTAAGCTCCTCTAAGTTTACAGTTAATGCATAATTCTTTGGTATCCTGTACAGAACCAGTCTGGAAGGCAAACAAAACGCGAGCAAGTGGCCATAAAACAAGATTTCAGGTTAACAATTTGCGGAGGAACTTAGGGAAGGGGGAGGAGGAATGTTACCTCTCCCATCAGCAGCCCAGAAAACTTGTGTTGCTGCTTCCGTGCCCCTTAGAAAGGCTCTGCTTTGGGTACGCGCCTTCCTCCACTCCGCAACTTCTCTGAGCAGCACTGATTTTTCCTCTTCCTCTCCCCCCTCAAATCCCACTTGTTTCCGTGAGCTCCAGAGATGCGTCCCAAAGCAAAACCGCACTTAATTACCCAGCTTCTTGAAGATGCCTTCGCTGCGATACGCGAACCCGGGGTAGATCAGGTTTTACATTAATTACACCCTGTTCTCCTCCTAAAACTCTCACTCTCTAAACACTGTCTGAATTCCTCACCCTTGTAAACTCCCCGGTTTAAACACTCCGTGCCCCCAGGACACACAACAACTCGTGTACAGCATCCAGCAAAGCAAACACGGACGCTTTGCCGCCAGCTTCCCCGCTCGCAGCGCGGAGCCGGTACGGAGGAGAGGGCGGGCTGGCGGCGGGGGCTCCCCCGGAGGCAGCACCCGGGGCGCAGAGCGGCTCAACCCCGCTGCGGCCAGTAACGGGATATTCGGGTCGGGGAAGGGAGGCTGGGCCGGGGGCTATGGAGGGGGGGAACACCGTCCAGCTCTGCGTTGACCCAAGCGGGGGTCTTCCGGACTGAGGGGGCACTTACCTTGGCTGCTGCGGGGCTCTAGCACCGTGCGCTGCTGACGCCCATCACCGCCGCTCGCCGCCTCATGCCTCCGCGGCCGCAGCGCCCGGCGGGGCACTCCGCCGTCGGCCTCTACCTCATTCCCCCCTTCCCTTCAAGGGGGGCGGGAAGGGGCTGCCCGCTGCTTTCGGGGGTGCCCTCCCCACGGGGCTGCTCTCTCCCTGTTCCACACCGGCTTTTTACCGACCACCCCCCTTCGCCCCAGGGGCGGTTTTTAGCACTGGGACGGGGAGCTCAGAGGAAAGGTGGGGGGAGACCTTGTAAATTATTTTTCCTGCTTTCCGGGTCGGGCTGAGCGTGTGTGTGTGCGGAGGGACAGGGGGGACCTGACAGATTCGCCGCCGCGGGATGCCCGGTGATGCCGTCCTGCGGCTCGCCCAGCCGGAATCCCGTTTAAGGAGCGAGGGGAGGAGGGGAAAGGGGCTGGGGAAGGGGAGGGAAAGGGGGGGTTGGGGAAGAGGAGGGGGGGGGGGGGGGAGAGCCGGGGTGAGAGAAACAAGCGATAAAGCCACTTTCCCTGCAGGGCTTTGTGGCTGTGGGGGCCGAGCCGCGGCGGAGGGCGGTGCTGTGCCGCCCCGCTCCAAACTTCGCACCAATCCCCGGCAGCTCCCGCCCATCCCCACCGGCCCGCGCCGCGTCGCCGCTCCCCTTAACCCTTAGCGGGACCGGCGGAGGGAGGCGAAGCGCGGCTGCTCGCGGAGCTGCGGCGCTGCCCGACCCGCAGACCCCTACCCAGTGCCGAGACCCCCTGGTGCCCCGCGGTGCGGGCCCTGAGCCCCGCTATACCCCAGAGCATCCTCCCTCTTAACCCTGCATCCTCTGGAGCGCATCGTAATCACAACGGTGGTGGAAATACCCCCCCTCCCCATCTGCTCCTGTTCCCAACGCAAGAAGAGCCCCCCTAACTCCTTGGAACCACTCTCTGGGGTCGTTTTGATCTCTCAGCTGGGATGCAAATCGTGCCAGGAAGAGACGGGACTGAGCTAAACTAAACCCACTGGAAAATAAACTGTGGAGGCTTCTGCTCCTATAAATTAACTGTTACTATTATTTATTATTTACCTCCAAACAGGACTCGACTGATGCATCCGCTCTTACAGCGAATTGCTCTCTTCACAGGGTAAAAATCAACCTGTCAGAATTCACCGAACAGACTAAACAAATGACAAGAAAAAAAGTTGCCTCAATAGCTGTGCTTTTTGCATAACGCTATTGCTGATGTTATTGTTTATTAGATCTCTTATGTGGTATGTTCCAGCATGAAGGCCTCCTTGAAAATTAAGCTGTCCCAACACTAATAGGCCCTCGGAGAACTCCTAAACCCAAGCCAAGATGTAGTTTGAGCATCCATCTTAACTGTTTTGATAGGATTATGAAATCACACCCTCTGTTATTATTATTGTTACTAAACATTTCTACTCAGTGTTGCCTGACAGCATTAAATCTTGATACACAAAATCAATGTGAAAAAGCATTCAAGACTAAGCATACAACCCCCCTGAACCAGAAACAAAGCAAGCAGTTGACCGCACTGTTTTGACATTTTACATATTTATATCATCATTTTCAACATTAAAGTTAATTCATCTGAGAAACCCCAGACGGACTACTCCTCCAACCAGGCAATAACTTCAGCTTCATTGACTTCAAAGACAGTGTTGACTGAGTCAAACCTTCAGGACTTGACCTACATGGTCATATTCATGCCATGGATTCTGATAAAGTCACTCCTAACTTGTATCAAAATGAGAGCTTGACCACACGCTGCATCTCGAGGGGTGGGGTGTGAAATGTTTCCCAGCCATTCTGCCACAAAGGAATCAAGGACTTTGTCTCAAGGACGTTGCCATCCAGGTGATCCAGCCCCAAAACTGTTTATACAACTTTCTGTTCCCATGCGGACCGAAGTCTAAAGCAGCCTCAGGTCTGGCTCAGATGCCGGATGCTGGCCCACCATGGTTGGGCTTCCCACAGTGTTAGGGGCCTGACTGAAGAGCTGCTACTCCTCACCTTGTTTTTCTGGGTCATGCACAGACTGAGGTTTAATTCCCACATAGACCGTGGCTTTCTTATCACAGACCGTCTAGAGACCAGGGTGAACTATCTGGCCCTGAATCAGCTCCAGTCTGGAAGAAGAGACCATCTTCCAACCCAGGCTGTGCCCAAGCACAGTGTCAAGCATCCAGCTCAAGCTGGACATAACAGATAAATATCCTCTGATGGATCCACTCCTTCCATCCTCACTTACTGAAAATCCCATGTATGCCTTTGTAGGCCCCAACACTGTGGGCATTTCTCCTGCAAATAAAGCAGAAAAATCCCTCCTGCAGCCTTTCACCAGTGGGAAGTTCTGAGAGATGAAGGATTACAGAGGTGGTACATAGGATTTTCAAAAGCATCCCGATGCCCAAACACCTTTAGATCCCTCTTAAACTTTAGGCATCAAGAACCTCTTTAGGAATCTGACTCCAAGTGATGTTGCAAAGGGATTATATGGGGCAGGGAATGGAGCCCACAGCTTCCATGCCCCAGGCTTAAATAACCAGAAAATAACCCCTCCTGTCTCCAAAATGTCAGCACAATTGCTTTTCATTCTGGGGCTTGGGAGCACGTGACAATCCAAAACCATGTTGTAGACTCCATCCATCTTATTTCCAATACCAGGGTGGAGGAATAACTGTAAAACATTGATACAACAAAATTAGTTAATATTCCTGAAATGGCTCCTAGTTTATCTGTTTATCAGGAACGGAATCTCATGCTGTTTTCCCAACACTCCTACCTAAATAAGGAAACATGCAGAGCTGTGTTTTTCCTGGGCTAGCTGTAATGTGCAGGATGATTGAGTAGTCTGAAAGTCAACAGCCCCGGTTTGCTCCTGCACTCCACAATCCTGAGACGAGCCTGTGGGAACACAGCTTTCTGGAGCTGACAAACAAAACGGAACGCTAAGCAACCAAGTACATGTCTCCAAGTGGCCTGAGAAGGAGCCTAGCAGTCCATTTGTATCCCACTTGTCCCTAAAGCCGTTTCCAGACCATGGCTGTTCAGGTTTTGTGTAGCGTGTAGCTGTGATGGTCTAGTGAGCATCCATCCCCAGAATGACTTTCCTTATGTGCCTGAAACCACCATTTGGATTCTTTCCAGCTTTTGTACCTCTTTTCTCCTGGAGCTGCTCACCTCCATCATCACAGAACTTCGTTTTTCCCTATTTTCTCCCTTCCATCTTGATTGTTTTGCCTTTCACAGAAGACCTGGCAGACACAACACCTCCAGGCTCTAATTCCTCGAGCCATTTCACTGACTCTTTTCAAACTGCAGGTGGTTGAATTCCCCCATCACAGTCAGTGTGCTGAGGGCTGAGGCCATCCAAGTGACTTGGTTTGGCAGCGGTGCCTTGCAAGAGCACGAGGCCCCATGGCACGGGTCCACAGGGACATGCCACCAGAGCAGAGGGTGTGCAGGACCGGGTGGCCGGTGCAGCTGACGGAGCATGTGAAGGTGATGGAAGGGCACGGCCAGGATTAGGCACATTCTCCCGTTTATGCAGCCCTCCTCGTGTTACCAAATGGGAGCAGCCACGTGGGGTCATCCTGAGCATCCATCTAGGATGAAGGGATCACTCTGGACATGGGGAAAAAGGTAAATAACATAAGATTAATGGGGCAGATTTCCCTGGGTGGATCAGTTCTGGTAAAGCACGTGGCATAGGACAAGACAGCATGGAAAATGTCACAACCAGGCAGACAAGGAGCGCAAACATACACCTTCCCGTCTGTGCACCATAAGAGTCACTGTGCTGACCCACTTAGGTCTGTACTTAAGGCTGAAACTGTGTATTTCAGAGAAAACAATGGTTTGTAAGAACTGAATCACCATCTCCCTTCTCTGTGGTAACCAAGACCTATGTAATATACAGAGGAAAGGTATGGGCAGATGGAAAGGTGAACCAGGGTGATACAGACATGAAAGCTGTATTTTGTTCTTAACCAAAACCAACTTTTCTTCTCCCCACATATATATGTATTCCCTTAGACTACGCTTTGCTCTAAGCAGTGTTGCAAAGAAACAAATGGCTCATCGTATCAATAAGGTTAACATTTACACATGAAGTGTGAAAACCACAGGCAGGCAGAGAAGATGGTAACAGCCTTAAATGTTCCATCCACCAAACCTTGGGTTCTGTGCAGGATGTATGGAGGTCACACTGCCCCTTGCCCTGGGGCTTTCAGAGCTTTTTGCTGGCACAGATGACTCCCTCTGATGTACCACCAGGAGAGGGTTGCCAGCATTTCCCCTGAGGACCAGTCACATACACACTGCCAGGCCTCACTGTGCCTGGAGAATGGGCTTGGATTTCTCATCGAAGCTAAATTTGCGCATGATGGCATCTGCAGGAAATGCTTTCCACCATCCCCAGTTGGCCGGGAGACCCTATCTTTCTTGGCCAGGTTAGGCACACTGTGTCAGTGCTCCCTGGCACCAGAGAAACGTGACAGCCCTGAGCAGGGTGTGGGCAGCACGCAGGGAATGCCATCCCAAGGAGGAGCAGCACGAGTCCCTCATGCTGCCTTCCCAGGAGCTGCCAAATGAAGTTCAAGGTCTCAGTGTCCACATCACACTGCTGAGCGGCTTAGTTCAGGTCGCCAGGATGGATTATAGCAAAGGACAACTCTCTCTCAAAGGCAAAGCTTGCTTGTGCAGGAGAGCCAGAGCATCTCAGGGCAGCCCTGAGAAGTATAAACCAATATACCCTTGGTGACAACTTCAATTATAGTATCATAGAATCATAGAATGGTTCAGGTTGGAAAGGACTTTAAGCTCATCCAGTTCCAACTGTCTGCCATGGACAGGGATGCCTCATGCTAGACCATGCTGCCCAAGACAGCTTTCCCTCCTTTAAAAGTGTGTATAAGAAGGTCCCAGTACAATAAAACAGTATAATCTATGCAAAATTCTCCTTTCCTCCAGGACAGGTATGCACAAGGAAGGGTTTTAAACAAGCAGACAGAACACAGAGAAGGTTTTGGACACGCAAGCCCCAGGCCTCGTCTGGCTTCTCTTAGTAGACCCAAGAATAGGTACTAGGTCTCCCAATAAGACCTGGGGAATTTTCCCTTCCACCCAACCACTATATCCTCATGAATGCTACACCAGGAATATACCACCTCTGACACTCAACACAACATTTCCACACTCCTGGAAGGTGCTCAGCAATTTGGATGAGGAATATGGTATAAAAGGCTTATGTCAGATTGGTCTGACTTCTTCTAAAAGAACTATACTCCTGCTTTCTTTAACAGCACCTCATTCTTCTTTCTCACATCCCTTTGCATCACTTCAAGCAATTTGCTTATGCTCTCATTCTTCTTTTCCACTCGTAAATGAGAGCTGGTAGTTCCCTTATTCCGCATTTGCTCCAACTACAAGCAGTTAAAGTTTCCAAATGTTCTCCATAAACACATTCTTCCTCAGGCCCCTTATCCTCTATATCACTCAACACTGGTTTCTTGGAGTCAGTCTGACACTGATGCATGAAGGATTTGATTTTGCTTTCCTTTTACATCTGGCTAGCACAAGAATAATCCCTCTGGAGCCATTGGAATCGTTGTGAGAAAAGGTCTCGATCAAGCCAACAGAGTCATCTGTGCAGCAACTATTCAGTCCAGGTAGTCAGAGCTGAAGGCTGAATATGCATCCTTGAATCTAAACATCTCATCTGGGGAGGTGACCACAGTTTTGAAGGCCTAAATCTCCTCCTACTGCTCCTCCACATCAACCTCCCGTGCAAGGAAGTTTGTCTGTACATGCTGAGGCTGGGTTTAGCAAACAGGTACAGCAAACATGGAAAGAGCGATATGAAAACCAGCAAAGAATAGGGATAAAAAAAGCCTACAATCAGCAGACAGAGTGAAAAACAGCAATGTCAAGTAGTAGTTGCTGCACAGACGTGAGGAATGTTAAAGGAAACTGTTTGGGGATTTATGTTCAAAGAAATAAGACAACTTCCCAAACTGTTTCCTTTCAGATCTCTCAGCATTTTCCTTAAATTCCATGGGCATGTGTGGCGCTCTGATAACATACAAATCTGCATGCATAAACTGCTTTGAAATGTTTGTCCAGTTCCATCCAAAAATATGACTATATGTTTGTGTTTTAATTGTCAGCGATAGGATATTAGGCAATAGTCACATGCAGCATGTCAGGGGCACTGGCTCCGTGTAGGTGGTACTAGCACAACCTCTCCCTTTCTGGCTGGGTCACCATAATAAAGGGAAACCAAATTATCTGAAGGAAGAACCTGTAAGCAGAGTGAAGGCAACGGCACAATCCCTGTTCCCGGTGACCAAACAAACCCACTGAAACCACTTCAGGTTCAATCAAGCGCAACCGGGAGCAGAAATGTGCTGGTTTCCAGGTCCAGTGACAGAGTTTTTTGCAACTCTGCAGAAAAATAAAGCCTTCTTTGGGGGGGGGGGTGTTGGCAGGAGATGACACTTTGCCTCAATCAGTGTTGTTTGAAATGTCTTTCATTTATTAACATTCTTGCTGAAGCCGAACATTAGTTCCACTTTATCAGGAATATAACACAGCTGCATTTTCTGGATGGGAACGCCACCAGAAATGTGTTAACTATATAGTTGACAGCTATGCCTTGTTTACTCTATGTGTAAAGCCATACGGAAACAATCCTCACTGGAAATCTCTTTGCTTTCCATATCTGTATACAAATAAAAATAATAGGCAAGGCTGGCGTGGGGTGCTGGCTGAGAAATGGGGTGGAAGGACTTTGATGCCCTACTGAATACTGGAATGGAGTCAGACATCACTGGGTGAGTATTTGTGTCCCAAAGTGACAGTGGGACCTCAGCAACACGCTGTGCCTTTGCCCAGGAGCAGTGGGCCATGAGAAGCCTCTTGCTCCATCCTGCCTGAACTGGCAGGAGCTTCATTTCACCCAAGGTGTGCTGAGAAAGTCTCCTTGATTCCCCCAAGTGCAGATCCAGCCAGAACAGGCTGCTTTGGTACAGCAACAGGGTTTGCAGGGAGATGCATCACTGCAATGTCCTTTAGGACATTCCCCCTGGACATGTATTATTCCTTAAGCAGATTCCACAGGCTGGGTGCTGGCTTGTGGATGGCTCTCAGCCCATGCAACCACACCAACACAATGGCTCAGCCTTGGCATTCCAGGCCAGGTTTGAGAGGGCTTGTAGCAACCTGGTCTAGTGGAAGGTATCCCTGCCCATGGTGGAGGTTGGAACTGGATGAGCTTTAAGGTCCCTTCCAACCCAAATCATTCCATGATTCTATGATTATTCATGCCATGGAATAAGCTACTCAAGGAAACTAGCTGGCTCCAGAGATGTGTTCCCGTAAGCACAGAGGCATGGGGGCTGCAGCAAGGGAGACCTCTTCAAAGGGGCTTCCTCTCATCTCAGGGGGGGACCTCTCAGAGCTTTGGCTGCTGAAATATTCATCAAACTCTCTTTGTCCTGGTGCCATGCCCATGGCTCCATCCAACAGCACTGTCAGGATGGCTTTGGGTATTACAGAGCAGTAGGATGGGAAAGAAACTCTCACCAGGAGGACAAAACCCATGGACTTGAGGCGCACTGCCTACCCGCCCACAGCCCAGGGAAGATGGATGCAGAATCCACCAGGATGTGACACACCAGAGCCTACATGGGAGATCTTCTCTCCCGCCCTCCATAGGCACAGGTAGGATTAAACCACACCAGGTCGACTTAGGCCTTAGGACTGTTAGAGACAGTCATTTCAGTTAGGCAGCTGCCCCCAAAGCCATCCCCATGTGAAGGCAAGAGCAGAGAGCACACTAAGGAGCCCTGGAAATATGCAAGGGGCTGCCAGCATTTGCTGCCAAATGCTTTTATCTTTAGACGAAGATAAATCTGTTACTTACTTAGCCCAGCCTTTATAAAACCCACAGCTCTGGTTTTCCAAAGTAACAGGAGCAGTGTAGGGCTGGCTGTTGTCCTGCTGAGCAGCAGATATATCCAGGGTTGCTAGAAGGTGACAACGTATCTCGCTAGGAAGATGGCTAGAGTGTAAATCGTATATCAAAGATATAAATAAGAACTTAACCTCCACAGGCTGGAGAACTTATCTTCTCATATTTCTGTAAAGTGCAGGTGTCTGTTTACTTGGGAGAGCAATTAAGATATAACATGAATAATGAAGAACCAAAAAAACCCTGCTTCTCAAGAAAGAATAATGAAGAACTTGACAATCCTGCAATGCAAGGCAGATGTAACGCGCTAGTAAAAGAGCAGAAATGTGCCATAAATACCTAAGAGGGTGTCCTCGGCTTTCACCCAGTTTGTAACCCAAGGCCAGAGGGATGAAAGATGCTGGCGATACAGGGTGCAACCCCCAAGGCAGCGCTGGCTCTGAGCCCCAGGGTCTGCTCACCAGGGTGCTGTGATTCATGTTAGACATGGCTGTGAGGTCAAACAGATGAATATCATCGCAGGGTTGTGGTGTGCAGCTTTGGGGTGAATTTGGGGGCTGCCTTCTCTAAGAGGTCCCAGGTTGGGCTGAGCAGGAATACCCATTTACCAGGACTTCCAACAAACCTCAGGCTTTCTGCAAGAATGAGCTAGTGTCTACACTTATTTGCTTAGTTTCTGCAGGGATAGGCACTGCAAAACCCATTGATTGGGAATAGCAGCTCCCTTTTAACTATAAAACTCACCAGTCCCACTAAATACTATGGGGGTTTTAATACTACAGTTATTATCTAACAAGAATATAGCCCCTTTCTCTGCCACCCGTGACCCAGGCTGAACCTGTTTGGCCAGTGTCATTGTGCTAGTGTAATTCAGTGGAAAAGAGATTGGATTAAACAGGCAGCTCTGGAGGAGTAAATAAAAGAAACATGCTTTAGAGGGTAAATAGACAAGTCTGAGTATAATGGAATAACTCCTGGCTGCGCTAAATCAAAGGGAAATCAATGTCCTCACTACAACCTGAACATGATTGTTTATCTCTTCAAGAAAGAGAGCCCATAGGGAGCAGAGGATGTTCTGGGGGTGTCCACAAATCTACACTAGAAACAGTACCCAAAAAAAAAGAAGGTATAGAAGGAAAAGAATTAGGCAAAAACTTTTCATGAGCCAGGCTTGTGCTGGTGAAGAAACCCAGCTTCTGAATGATGTGGGCAAGTTTCCTAAAAGGAGTGCAGAGAAAGCTGGGTTCGTTCTGGGTAATTCCTTACTCATTCCAGAACAAATCTGTTCAGCAGCATATTTACCTCTCTGCCAACCCTGCAGTTCAACATGCACTGGTGGGTCAAGCCCTCAGCTTCACCTCCCCTTTTCCTTTAATGATGCTCCAGTGAATTCAAGGGTACATTTGAAGGTAGTAAAGGGTTTTTCCTAGCACAGGGGTTCCTGCAATAGTAGCCAGCAGGATGATGTCCCAGGGCAGGACGGGGACTGGGAGGATAGCCTGCTCCCATCCTCAGCATGGAGATTCCCACTTTGGGAATGGTTAGCTGGCGGCATAAACCATCCAAAGTCACTTGATATGTCTTCCTCCACAGGCTGTTTTACCCCCAGCAAGAAGTTGAGAAGATGATACAAAGCTCACTACATTCCCCCCCACCATTGCTTTGTACCCAACAGAAGCCCTGCAAGAGAAACGAGGCACTCACCTCTCTGCAACCAAAGCAAGAATGAAAGGTTTCGTGCAAGTCAGAGTCTGTTTCTTGTTGCATTCATACACAATCCAAGGTGTGTCCTGGTCTGTCTCCATCCCTTCATCCCTGGGTTGCCCTGCAGAGAGTAAAGGAAGAGATTTGAAGATCAACCCTCATCTGAATATATGAGCAGTAAATATCCAAGTAGGGTAAAACATATATGGAGTCGTTTTTCAGAGCTGACATCCTCATTTTCATGTGGCATTAGAAAAAGTACATTGTGAGTGACTTGGAACATTTGTTTCCCATCAGCTGCAGAGGAAATACTCTGCCCTAGCAAGGTGTGAGAGTCCTTCCCATGGGAAAACAGGACAATGAATCTGTGAGCCAAAAATGAAGTTCTCTTCTTCATTTCTACAGTGACTCTAGTGTCAGAACTTTAATGAAGAGTTTTGACAATATATAGCATATTGCTATGCATTGTTGGCTCGGCTTTATGGATGTATTACCTCTTCTGTGCTAGCAAGGGAATAGGGATCATCATTTCAGTTGAAAACAGACACACAAGTGCAGCAAGACTAAATATATTCAATTTTATGCAGTCATTTTCCTAACCAGACCCCAAATGTTTTCTTCATAAATCATTTGCTAATATGAAAAGGATAAGAACTTTGGAACACTTTTGATCTGACCATTAGTCGAGATATCCAGATTACAGACACAACCACCCTTACCTAAGCATAGCACTTGAACAAAAGAAGAGAAGGAATTGTGCACATTGTAAAGCTTTACTGTGTGAAAGAATTCTTCGAGGAATACCACATCCTGAGCCTCAGATATGGAAATGCAGGCCAAGCATTATGGAAAAAATTAATATATTTCAAGGCCAGGAGGAATTAGAAGGATGATCAATCTAAATAATCCAATGCGCTGTATTTTCCAACAAAGCAGACCAAGTCTGAATCTCTTGTGCTCCAGCACCAAGGCAAGGGACTTGGGTTACAGCCACCAGAGTCACCTGCATGAAAGATTCCACTTTAAAAGAAGCGATTAAAAGCAGAAAGAGAATCAAAACTTCAGGTTAGTGTTTCCAAATCACTCCAGGTGGGGAGAACCATGATGGTTAGTGTTGCTCTGGAAGGGCACACAGTTTCTATCAGTCCCAGAGCACAGGGCAGATGGGCATTACAGGGAGGCTATGTTCCATCAGCATTCTGCTTTCACCAACTAAGCCTTCCTGCCCAGCCTCTTTTCACCCGTCTGATGTTGGTACTCAAAGAAACTGATACCTTCCTATATTCAGCTCTTGGCAGGTTGATTTGCTTCTTCTGTCTCTGTGTTTCCTTCAGGAAGCAGTGTAGAATTGTAATGACATTTACTCATGGGTACAAGCCTGTGAGAAAGAGAGTGCAGGTTCTTGAAGAAGCTGGTGTGCTATTCCCATCACTTTGAGGCCCCTTTGATACCATTCTTTGCATTGGTACTGTGGGTTTAATAGAAGTCAAGGCCTCATTGCACTATGCAGAAAGGCACATGTGGCTGTGCTGGAGAAGTTTGTGATTGAACTGGTTGTCTAACTGGAGTTGCTGGAATCACATGATCAGACCAGTGAGCTATGTACTTGGTTAAGTCAGACAACATGGTTTTATAGCCCTGACAAAAACAGACGCCAAATTGCTTCAGAGTTAAACATGAACTTGAATGCTGGCATAGCTCAAATGTTTCTAAGAATGAAGCACATACTTAAGAAGTTTGTAACCGGTTTACCAATGAAGATGTTCTTAAAACAGTCTCAGGTGGGCAAAAGGCAACCAAATCAACAACAACTTATTCTGGGAAGACTGGTAAAGACACAAAGAAATTGAGATGTTTGAAACTGTAAGATGAAATACCACAAATGTAATGTCTCCAGTCTTACATGCGAGTTTTCGGCATAGACCAAGGGTCGCCTTTGGATGCATCTCCTGATCTGCTGCTCCGTGAGTACTTCCATTTGATGGAGAAGCAAGATGCACTGGCAAGTTCAGTCACATGGCTGAGCTCTCTCAGTCAGCTGCAGCTCTGGAGACCAGACTCCTAGCCCTTCCTAATAAGCTTTTGCGCTTCATTATGGACACTTCTCATTTCATAAAAGAGCAATATTAGATGTGAGAACAAGTCTGCCTGCAACACAAGAGAGACCTCAGGATCCCAGAGCAGCCAAGCTGAAGGGCTTTCATTGGAGGAGGTTTTGTCACCAAGGCCATACCCAAGCTTTGGCATAGAACATGCATAAGGCAGATGCCAGCCCTTTTCTTCTAGCTGCCAGTTCAATTGTCAGTCCCATGCAGACTCCTGATTTACAGCAAGTCATGCCACCACTTTCCAAGCTGGAAGTGAGAATGCCTGAGCGAAACCCCGGATGCCACCGCAGAGTACAGGACACATGGTGTGAAAATGTCTCTTAATGATGTTTTCATTAGGGCAAGTGGCTGATACCATCCCCTAACACAGGAATTTTGCATAGAAAGCAAATGTGAGCATGTAGGCTAAGGTTGGCAAAATAGTGGGAATACAGTGATGAGCCACAGAATTCATCTCCAAGACCAATTTTTTCTGAAGCTCGGGAGGATTTGGGCCTGGAACTGCTTTTCAGTCTGTTGGAGACAGAAGTTCTCATAAAGACACTGGGACATGTGCTGCTTTGGTTTCTAGTGCCTGATCCAAATACAGTACAAATAAGTACATGGAGCTCACAACATCTTCCTCTTCCCCTCTTGTTGTCCTGACATGTTGTCGTGGGTTCAGCAGTAGCAGTCATTTTTCTCCTTCTCAGTAGCTGGTGCAGTGCTGTGGTTTTGGTTTACAGCCTGGGAACAGCACTGATAACATCAATGGTTTCAGTTACTGCTCAGTAATATTTACTCTGACCAAGGACTTTCTGAGTTTCATACTCTGCCAGGGAAGAGGGGAAGCCGGAAGGAAGCAGAGACAGGACACCTGACCCAAACTGACCAAAGGGGTATTCCATACCTCAGCACGTCATGCCCACTATATAGACTGGGGGCAGTTACCCAGAAGGGTTAGATCACTGCTTGTGTCAGGCTGGGTATCGGTCAGCAGGTGGTGAGCGGTTGTATTCTCTTCCCTTGTTATTTCCCTTATCATTATTATTTTTGGTGGCAGCAGCAGTGGTTTGTGTTACACCTTAGTTACTGGGCTGCTCTTATCTCAACCCATGGGAGTTACATTCTTTTAATTCTCTTCCCCATCCCTCTGGGAGCAGGAGGAGGAAGGGGGGGAAGCGAGCTAGAGACTGCATGGCTGATTTACGGCTAGGCTTAAACCACGACACATGTTCTTGTCAACTCACTTGAGTTAGTATCATGTTTAGGGAAGCTTTGTAGACACTTCTGAACTTTGCCAGGTATACATCTCTTTATCCCACATCATCCTGAAAACATCCAGAAGACTACATATCTAAGCTATTGTCTACACCTTGCTAGTCATACCCCTTTCTTATCCCAGCATTAAGACAAAAGAGAAAGAGAAAATAAGTTCTGCTAGGCCCCAGTAATGAATAAGTAACAGATGGGTGGTTTATCCATCTGCTGCTGAACCCTCCTGGTGGTGCAGAGACATCTCCATCAGATGCAACTTGCCACCACTTTGCTCCTTACAACCAATATTTTGTGAACTGTATGATTTCCAGGGCCAGGTGAAAAGTTACTTAAGCCACATGTAGATAAATCCTCTGAAATGCAGAAGTGTTAGGAAGCAAAAGGAAAAACAGGTAAGAAGCTCTGCATAGAGACTTCCAGACATGCTAAAATGGGCATTGTTCGTCACTGGAAGGCTCAAATGATTCAATGCAGATTCTGTACAGGCACATCTCCATTGCGGTCCCAGTGCATGCCAGAGCTACCTCATTTTTTGTTAATATCTGATTATCTCCGCTCCTCTTCATAGATACAAAAATATTGAAAATGCCGACATTTACTTTCAATTCTTCTTTTCTTACCCATGTCTCCCTCATAGCTGGTAAGTGCTGCAAAGCCCCTGTTTTGCCATGTATAGCAGTAGTGTGTGAATAATAAATAACAATGATATGCTTTCAGCTAGAAAATAAACCCCATATGTGTCCTCAAGTCTCTTTTCTCTTGAAGAATTCATGCAAACATTGGTTCCAGAGACTGTTATAATCCTGTTTACTTGTCAATGCTTGGAGTGAGCATGTAATTACAGTTCCACTGTAAGATACTTAAAATGTAATTCAATGGCAAAGAGCTGCCACGTTATTATAGTCTTCTAAGGTTGGATTTCTGCCCTGAAACTAAATTAGTCCCAACAATTTTTGCTGAGGAGGATAATTTAATGCAAATATTATCAAGCACACTCCAAAGAGCAGATTTCACCCAGACAAGAAAAAACACAAGTAACTAATTTATCCTTTTTAAGCTTTCTTTGCCACAGTTTTCTTGGACTTGTATCTTCCTAGATAGGCAAAGGGTTTGTGTTTGAGTAGGGTGCAAAGGTGCGATCAAAGAAACCTTGGGAATCAATTCTGTCCTTGGAGACAGACTCAAAGCCTCTGCAACGTGTCTCTTACAGTGATACCCAGTGGTGCAACTTCGATGTCAATACTGAGCTAAAAGAAGGAGAAAATTATAGGAGTATCTGTCCTTTGCTCACTTATTCACCCCGGTGCAGCTATGTCTCTAGGATCTGCTGTTAAGCTACTGCCTGTCACACCATCATCATCAACATTAATTAGGCCCTGCCTTTAAAATAATCCATCCTCAGCACCGCAACACTTAGCACTCCTAAGGGCCTGTTCATACAAGACTCTCAGAGGGCTTTACATGTCCTGGATGCTTAAGCAATACAACGTGCCCAAGAATTTGGTCAGAGACACAATGGGGGTAGCTGTGTTTGCCACAGTAAAGCTACACACTTGCCTATGGCCACAGCTGGGGCTGCTCAAGGAGGAAAGGGAGGACTCCATCTCTTGACTCATTTTCTCCATGCTCATTCCCATATCTTGCTATGAGCTTCAGTTTCCTTTCCGTAAAAGGACCTTTGGATTTTCAGTCAGCAGCGTGACACCAGCCATGGGACCCCTGTGGTACAAACGAGTTATCTATAGCAGCAGCAATGCTGGGTGCTCTTTACCACCTTTCATCAAGGTTGCCCTCTCAAGCCATTTCCTGACTCTTTTAGCTCCTTGCCAGCCCTTTCAGTACAAACCCAACTCAGGCAGCTCTGTTACAAGGCGCAGAGGCCACAATAAGACAAAGAGTCCACAGGAGCCACATGAACACGGGCAGAAAGATCCTGAAGCTCAGAGGAAGGAGAGTAGAGGAATGAATGCATCAACAGGAGCACAGGGGACCCTGCGCTGCCAGCAAGACCAGGTGTGCACCAGCAGGCAGGCAGAGTGCAGCCGTGAGCTGGTGATGACAGCTCGGGGTCCCTGTACATGAGTTCTTGGGGTCTCATGTGCATCTGTTGAGGGGTTTGGGGGATAATTAAGCAGGTGGGCTGTCCAGCATGCCTGCCAAAGCCAGGCCTGCTGGAAGAGGGTGTAACCCTATGGAAACCATGCAGGCGTGTGGATGTATATGTGATATCCTCACCCTTGCATACACACAAACATATGGGGGAGAGGGAAGAGGCAAGCAGCTTGCATGTGTTTGCAGAAGCACAAGAAGGCTCCCAGGAAGAGATCTGTGTGATGTGCAATGCAGAACCTGAGGGTCACTATATCCCCCTTGGAAAATGCTTCATGGTTTAGCCATCCTCTCTGCTTTTCTCCACTCTTCTTTAGGGAGAGACTCTGATGGGCCGCCAGAATAGCCAGGTTCATGCAACGGTTGCATTGTGCCATCTTCTGGTTAAAGGATGTGGACTCCTTTCTTAACTGTGCACAGAAGAAAAGCTTTCTTCTGAAGCCTTCAAGAACTGAAATCTGGAGATGTCCGAGCAGCTCTGCTGCTGTGGTGTAACAGCATTACCTGGAGAAATGAACCGCAAGCACAAGGCAGAGTTACTGGGGATCATGGGGATGTAGGAGCTGTCAAACACAGCCCTGGTCTGCCAAGCCTGCTGGTCTTGCCTCCAGGAGAAATGATACTTCAGCATATTTCTTCAGTGTGGCACTGAGATACCCCTATATCCATTTGGCCAGCTGTGTGGCTATGACCCACGTGTAGGTGATGAGCAAAGGCAAATGAAAGTGAAAAAGAAAGTAGACTCAGCAGGGTCCTCAGAGACAAAACATGCCCATCTCTCTACTAAGATCATAAATATCCATAAATGCCTTAGGATACATGTTTGGAGCAGCTGCCAATTACTCAACTGGATCATGAATATGGGGAACTGGATGTTCCCAATGCACTCTTTGCTGTAGAAAAATGAAGCTACGCAATTGCAAAAGGATATGTGCTGTTGGAAAAGAGCTCTTCAAGGAGAAATAACTGGTCTGAATGTGCAAGCCTAGGCTTGATATGAAAAAATGAACTGACAAACCCTCGATTTTCAGCAGCACAGTTTAGAATCAGAGTCTAAAACATGGCCTCTGAAAGTGGAGCAATTTCCAGCGCTGCCATATCACACCCCACTTGCACCAATGTAGCTTACTGGATTGCGACAACATTTCTCCACCTCCCAGGATCGTTCCACAGAGGTAGGTGTGCAGGATGATGAGTTCAAAAGGAGCTAATTAGGCACAGATTAGACAGACAAATTACAAACAACGACTTCACTAAATAGTGGTTAAACAAACACAGCTTCAGGGAAGATCCATGCTAGGAATTGTCAGCAGTAGCACTAGTGTGAGCTGGATGAATTAGGTGCACAGCAGTCCCCACCAAAAAGCTGGTATGTAATGACGTTGCCACAGGAAACTGTACGAAAGGATGAAATCATCTCCTGTTCCAAGAAGGGGAAATAGCTGCTGTGTTTCATGCACTGCAGAGTATAGGACCTGACAGACTGGTGGCTGCAAGCATTTGCTGTCTTAGTAATGCTAAATTGTTTGCCTGCAATGAGATATGTGTATAGTCTCAAAATGTCTTTTTATAGTGCTCTGAAGTTTCAAGTAAATCAGGACAGCAACGAAAGCAGCCTGATGATGTTACACACAGGTATCAGCCAGCACTGCACTACCACTCCATTCTGAAGTGGGAGAAGCAAAGAGAGCTTTACAAGACCTAGATGACTTCAGTCTAGTCTGCCCACTTATAATCTGCCTACACTTACACATATTGCGTATCTACTTGCCCAAGTCTGTCATCTTGAGGAGATATGGGAACACGTCCAGATTTTTAAGTCATTTCATAGGCCTGTACCCTCAGTGATCTGGCACATGAGCAATCAGGAGCTTGGATTGCACCATGCTGCAGGCCAGTGGTACGTGATGTCCCTATGAAAAGCAGGAATATGTTTCTAAGGATAAGCTTACGCTTGTCACCAACAGCAGTAGAAGGATTTTGGACCTGAAGTTGGATGCTTAGTGTATTGAGATGAGGACTGAAGCATACAACCATCTCATAGCAAAGCTGCTGTTATCTAGTCATCTTGCAAGAGTGAGCAAGTCCCTCCCTACAGTTGCATCATTGCTTGAACACATTAGTAATAAAATATGAAGTGATTTTCCTGCCTGCAAGCATACCAAGTATCAGTCCTTATATATCAGGTTTTAAACCTTGCAGCATTTTAGTCGTTTCTATGCATACATTTCTCAGCTTGCACAGGCCAGAAGCAGTTAAAACTTTCAGTATGGGGTCTGTCAGGGCTGTAAGCTCCCGAGAGCAGCAACCTGAACGTGTATTTGTTTCATTATTTACTGCAACTTTCACATTTTCTTTGGACTCATATCTTCCCCAGACCTGGGTTGCTGTTCACTCAGTGCTGCCATGCTTCTCCCCACTTCAGCTTGGCTCTGTCCTCCTCCACTTCTGGCATCACAAGATTTTCTGCCAGGTCATCAGCACTGATGAAGACATCCACCCTCAGTGGATTTTGCAGGATCCCACAGCTCATGGCCTCACTCTCCTTTCCTGGAGAACAATCCCACTTCGCCTCTGTCTCCATTCTGTACTCTGATCACGTCATGAGCTTTAGACCCATCCTTTCCTTTGCCTTTTCACTGTTATCATCTGCAATACTCCAGCATTTCACCACAAAGCAGTTCCTGGCACCATATCCCCATTCACCACCCCTGGCAGTGCTGCCTGCTCTCAGCATTCCATCAGCCCATGAATCTCTCTGATACCCTCTGAGACCAATTGAAAGAGCAAGTCTGCAGATGACCGGGAACTGGTCTGGTCTTGAAGGCATGAAATAAGAGTCACCTCCACTACTGACCTCCTTGGCACCCTGTTGCACCCTGGGGAGCTCACCAATAGCAACAGCTCCCTCCTCCTGGATAATATATAGTCTGAGCAAGTGTATTTTTAGCCACTTAGTATTTTTATCCAGTTTCTGACATAGCACAATATCAAATACCCTGCTGAATCCCAAATATGTGATGGCTGCACTAGATTCATTGCACCTACTAAATCAGAAAGACAATTATACATTTGTTTGGCATGATCTATGTTGAATACACCCATGTTCTTTGCTGGCTATTGGATGTTTTTCTGCTGAATGTACACAAACTCCTTCAACACTGGGAAGCCTAAACACTTCTCCAAAACAGCAACAAGCTAATAACACAGAAGATGCCAAGACCTGATTTCATGGTCTTCTTAGAGACAGGTACATATTTATTTGCTGCCAGTCTTCAAACACCTCTGACCTGGAGTTTTATTGGCTTAATTTTCACTGGCAGGTTGTTTTTCTCACTAGATGCCTGATCTTCTCATGTTGTCCGATTCTCATTGACAGCAGAGGCAATGTTGGCTGATCAAGGGCTAGAGGACACAGCCCTGGCTTTTTCCAGCTCCCCTGGGTGTATTTCAGCTTTTGATTTATGTGAGAAATGGTTAGTTTGTCTTGGTGGAGAAACAAAAACAAAAAGAAAAGGCAACTGAAGACACAATGGTCACGTCGTTATTGAAATGTTCTTCTCACTTCAGAAACAACAGTGTGTGCCCAAATGAAGTGATAAGTGGGGACAGACATTAAGCCAAAATAAACCTCCTTATCTTAAAAAAGAATTCAGCTTCCTAAAGCCAACCTGGATCTGATCTGTGTGAACAACGAGAGAAAGCGCAAGAAAGCTGAGATATTTCTTAGAATAATATTACTGTAGGACCCAACAAAGAGTAAACTCTGCTCGTGGGACAAAAGCTATTTACAATCAGCCCTGACATTATGCCCAAGAGAGGTCAGATGGAGAGCAGAACACTAACCCTTCTACATCTTGCACGTTTAATTTACAAACACAGGCAACTCTCCTGCCGGGATATACCTTGGCCAGACATCAAACACCAAGAGGCTCTCATTGTCTGTGAACTTCCCTTTAAAAGCAACAGGACTCCTCCCAGCATGTAAGGTTAAAGGCTTTTGGTTAACAACTGTGTATTGGACCAAATTCACCAGAAGGATGAGTCCCAATGTGTGGCACTGAGTAAGGGGCTTCATTTCGAGCCCTGACCCTGTAAGAGACTTCTTTGGTATCTTTCCTCACTAAATTTACCTTCTTTCAATCACATTCCTTGAGGTTGGATTGAAATAACAAAACAAAACTTTGGTATATTCTTTGATATAAATCCTTCTTGGTAACCAAGTCAAACCCTCAGATGCTGCAAACAGGTATAACAGGAAAAATATCAATTTAGGGATCTGGAACTAAAGGACATTTAGGGTCCCTTCCAACCATTCTATAACTCAGCTTTACCACTGACTGCATGGCAAAGAAGATGTGTCCCACACCATACCTTGAACTCATTCTTCATTCCAGGATACAAACGGGTACGTATTTAGATGCATGCATACCAGCTCCATCTTTACCTTTTAGTTAACATAACAAATTAGGAAAAACAGGGAAAAAGGAGATGTCATGTCATAAAACCTCCAGGAAAGCTGTGACTTCTGCATATGAGAAGCCATCTCTTTGCCACCATGGACCACCATGTTCCAGCCAGCCTGCCTTTTGTTCTCCAGGTTAGTAAGGAACTGGTCCAGCACAGGGTTTTGCATAACAAGTAAGCAGTAAACTGAAATGCCCACCTAGAGGTTCACACAGGCTCCTTAAGATCTCTAAGGGTTCTACTGGTACAGAACCCCAAGGGAGGGCTGTACCAGATGTGAGCCCCACAACTACCCCACACTCCTCTTCCACTCCAGGTTTACAGCAGCGTTATCTGCAAGGGAGCAATGCTGCTGCTGCACCGTGACACACCTGAAGGAAACCTGGGACTGTTTGAGAGATGCTATTATCCACATGGTACCAGCAGTGGATAAACTGACATCTCCATATTATAAAGGTAGGGCTATGAGAGCTGACAGTGCAATGCAGTCTCATAGGAGCCAAGTCCATCACTGCGCTCACACCAAGAAAAGCCTGCATCTTTGCCAAGTATTTTGCAGAGGAAGGAGAAGATCTTATCCTGTGACACTGTTTCATAGCAAGACAGAGTAGAAATGGCACTTAAGGTACGCCCACCTTGCCTGGGCGTTTTCTGGAGTTAGATCTGATGGAGTTACCCCTCTCTAAAGCTCACATCCAACTGGTATGTGTGCTGGAAGAAGTCCAGCCCCATCATCAAACTGTTCATGAAGGGAAGGCACTAATGAAGCAGAGCATCCTCTGGGAAAGGCTGTTTCTCCTTTTCTGACATGCAGAGAGTCTCTCAACACTGTTTCAATCATATGACACACTCGGCAGTAATGTGGCCTGAATTGTTGCTCCTCAGGGGTCTGTCTGCCAAGAAAACTGAGGAATGACTCATGTCGTGGCACTCAGAGCAAGGGGCAGGCAGGGCCTAAAAGTGACTAATGATTCAAAAGCAGTTTTATTTCCAAGGGAGGATGGGCCAATCCTATACACAAATGCAGGAAAAGGGCTTTGTAGGACATCAGGGTGATGGAGCAGAGCAATGTTAACAGTGGAGAAATGCATCCCAGTCCTAAGGCAGAGGCAGCATTGCCATGACGAAGAATTAAATACACATCTGATCCACCAGGACCAGGGAGACTCAGAGGATATGGATGGCTCAAAGCTGAACAATATCACTAGAAAATGCATAAGGACTGTTTGGTAGCAAACTGAAATGGGGTTTGGAGGTTTCTACTGAACTTACTCCTAAACTAGAGGAAAGACCAAGTGGTGGAGAAATTCAAGAAAATGATGGCTCTTCCTCAGTAGGAGGAGGAAAATTCCTTAGACCTGCACTGCATTCCTTCCCCATGGAGATGACCTGTGAACCATGAAATATCTGTGTTGGAGAGACACAGATCAGATATCATTAAGTATTTTGGGGAGACACCTTCACTGAACCCTTGAAAGTGGGCTGCACAAGGGCAAGAATAAGTTCCTTTGCTTCCCCAAATATTTGCTTTACATCCGTGACTTTAACCATAACACAGCATCCTTTAACAGAACCCAAATGGCTCATCTTCTGCACTTCTTGCTGCTTAAGAAATCACACGGAAAAACGCTGTTGCTCCTTTCCTATCCCCTGTCCAAAGGAAAGAGTTAAGTAGGGGAAGATGGAAAACTGCTATAAAACCAGAGGCTCCTTGTTACATCTCTGCTCATTTGTTTTCTGACATATCTTGGTTCATAGAAGTCCCATTCTGTTATACATACCAGCCTTCTCCAATCCAGCCTGGTCATCTTACAAGAGGCAACAGCACATTAGGAAAAGACCATATGAGTTTCAGGAGAAAAAAGGCAAGTTCTGGAGAAATCATCCCCAAAGAAGCAGTTTTGCCTAATGCAGAATGCATATGAAACAAATACAGAATATGTGGCTGTTCTTATATGACACTTGACACTGCTAAAAGGAGTATGGAGTGGGAAAATAAAACACCCGTCACCCCTCCACTTACTGCCAGCACAGAGCATGTCCAACTGCTAAACTGGAGGCAGCTCACCAGCTATGGGGCACTGGGTCAGGCTGCAGATCCCTCTGGGCTGGTGGGCATCACAAGAAGCAGGATGGGGCAGGTACAACCCTATCCGGTGCAGGGCTGGCACACAGAAGATGAGGCTGGCTGCTGGTGTAGCTAAAGCAGGGATGGGGTTTGCATTTGGCAGGAGGTGGAGGGGCTGCTGCACCATTGCATCAGGGCCAGCTGCTGAGACGATGTCTGGACCCAGGCACTGATTAGAAGTTATCCCAGACAGAGCAGGGCGAGGGCATGGCAAGAAGCAAATGACGGATTAACCCATTTTGAGTCACTCTCCCTATGAAAAGCAGGTTACCTTCTGCTCCAATGCTGAGTTATGCTAACAGGCATTGCTGAGACAGGGCCTGGGCGAGATTTATTTATCTTGAATCCCTTTAAACATTTCAACACCCTGCGGCTGTGCACCCAGCAGGCCTGTGAAATCACATGCCTCACAGTTCCTACACTCTCCCCACTCTTTTCTCCTGGCTGTTTCACTCCTTCCTTGCTGCAAGCCAGGCTGCTTGTCAAAATCAAGCCATAGGAGGCATGCACTTGGCTTTCCCCTGTGCCCATCTGGTAGAGCCCTGGTCCTGCATGGGGACGATGGGGCCTCTCATAAGCAGCAGCACTAAAAGACCCTGTTGCCTCTTATTTTCTTGAAGGTCCAATGGCAATATGGATACAGCATGGCTTGCACCATTGAAATCATGTTACTTTTGGAGTGCCTTGTGCTGCACGTGGGTTGAGGCTTTGCATGCCTTGGGAGGATCTCCTGCATCTGCAATCCATCACTCACAGACCTGGCAGAGGAGCCCAAGCGATACAGCCCATTTGTTAACTTTGCCATAGTGCTGACTAATGAACCACAGAGGGGATGGCTTATGGGCTAACTGATTCACACAGGAGCCCCAGCACCTTTGTTTCCATTCTTTGGAGGATGCACTGAAACCATCAGGGCTCTCTGTGGGAACAGTAAGCTGTTGGCTATCTGTAAGATGCTTCACCAACTTCAGGAGACTTGCAAAAAAATGGGAAAGGACAGTAGTTTATCCTAAAGACTTCCTTGCAAAGGGAACAGCCAAAGCACAGAGGCTTGCCCCATTCTTCCATCACTGGATGGATTTTTCTTGCCATTGAAACTGAAGGGCTTGCAGCTCAACCTTATCCTTCCAAGTCACCCTCTATTGAAAAAAACATCTTCCCCCCCACATCCAAAAACATGACATTCACCATCCAGCAAAGATTCATTGTCATGAGAGGTAGAAGTTTCAGGGTCCTTCCTCCCAAGCATTCTCAGTATTTTAGTGAACAGCAGATACTCCTCACCACACCACCTGGTACATGCTGTGCTTCTCTATCATGCTCTTTCTACCATTACAATATGCACCATTCAGAACAATTTCATCCAGAGACCTCAAAGTGCATTACAAGGTTTAGTTACTTAAGCCACTGAAGTATTATTACATCTCTTTTATGGAAGAGAAAGCCAAGCAAAGATGTTAAATGACTTGCCAAATGTAATATGAGTCAGTAGCTAAGTTGGGAAAAGAACCCAGGAGCCCTGACTCTTAACCCATGGCTGTAAACCACTTTTCTCTATAAAACAGAAATTAAGCAAGCAGAAGGGTGGCAGCAAGGCTTCTCCTTTTACTTGAGCTGCCTTATAATTAGGACAGAAAGATAAATATTGGTTCCTAACCTTAGAATTGGATACACTTGCTTGAAATGGACTGTGTGGAAGTTCTGTGAGGCCTACTACCTTTTGAAACTCCCATATTGTGGCTGTACTTAAAGAAGCTGTTGTGCTAGCAGAAGCTACGGTCTTATTACCTAAGCAGTCAGACCAGATCATTGAAACATCGCTTCCAAACTGTCTCACAAATCTGACGTCTTCCTGTTAACTGATGACATTAAGGCCACCAGAACAAGTTAGTGTCTGTTCTAATTCCAAAGAGACAAACTAGGGAGCATTAAGGTGATTTCTCTTGCAGAATAGGACTCTTCTTCCTCCAGCTCAGCCCAGCATTTGCAAGTGGAACTGCTCCAAGTCTAAAGATAAACACAGCGATAGCAAGGGCATTTCCACAAGGAGGCCAAGGAATTCAAAAGAGGAAGAAGTAACTGGGACCCCAATGAGCCATTTGCCTGTATCCTGCTGTCCATAAGTTTTACAAATTATGGGGGGGAAATGGTGTGCATGGCTGAAAGCTGCCCCTAGGCACCAATAACTTGTCTGACCTGCATTTAGACGACCAATCTGCTCGGCTCTAACTCGCCTTGACAGCCTCACGCGGGTCGTATTTTTACATGGGTGAACTGTTCTTCAACAATTTCCTTCAGTGTGCTAGCAGCACAAACAGCCTTTTCTTTGCTAGCAAGTATGTGTGCCTTCTTTTTCCAGTGGTTCCTTCTCTCGCACACGTGGTTCATGTGGCTATTTGTGAAGGAAAATCCACCCCGGTCCCCTTGCTCTTTCCTCTGTTGCTATGAGCTCTGCTGCAGTTTTATGGAGCAGGGATAGAGGTTTGCTTAGGCTTGGACTCCTCTATTTTAGAAAACGACACTATATCACCTTTTCCTACCATTTTCCCAACCCCTATATCCCTATCTTCCCCAAACATTTGCCTGCAGTATCGTGTTCTATAAGTCAAGAAACTTATGCTCATAGTCACAGCCAGAATTTAAAGTTGCAATTTTCCCAGTATTTCCAGGGTAATTCTGAGGCTGAATTAGACATTCAGGACAAGCCACTGTGAAGAAGGGGAAAGAACTGGGAAAGCTGTGCCATCACCTCTCCGAATCCAGACTTCTTACCATATGGGTTCGCTTGCCATGGCCAAAGCCCTATAACCCCTTGGGTCTGTGGGACTGAAGGTACAGTGAGAAAAGCATGAAGAGAAGAAAGCAGGTAACAAAGGCATTGTCAAATAGATATACATATATAATATATGAAATATATATATAAAAAGATATATTTGCCCTTTCTGGGAAGGAATTCATCATCTGCACCAGAAGCCACACAACCTCAGGGTGTAAGCGTACGATGTAGGTCATTGCAGGAATTTGCCCCTGCTCTTTATTTATCACCAAGTAGGATTGTGCCTGTATGAACCGAACACATCCCGTGGTTTCCCTCAGACATCCCAATGATGGATTGCTGGCATCACTTGTTTTCTTTTGAAGGCAATTCATTTATCAGAGACAATTACTCAACTGATAAGTTCAGTGTATTCAGCTGTTCGCAGCTACACGGCAGCTATAGGCCAATAAATACAAGCTGCAATTAGCCTGATTAATGATTTCAGATCACTAAACTGCAGCTTTGTCTTAGATAAGGCTCTAATAAGCTTTTCTGCTGAATCTGGAAAGCCGGTGACACTACCTTCATTGTCAGAGCCCCGAGCCCAGCAGCTCCTTCAGTCTGACTTTGTGATAAAGTGAGTCCCACTCCTTGGGACCTCTGAGTTGCTTGGCAGGTGTTTGGGGGGTGCTGTAAAGCAGCAGCGACCTCCTTCCATCTGCTGCATAGCAAAGCACTAAGGAAATTGTTTCCAAATGTCCCTTTATTTAGAAGTTTAGTTCCCCCCCATCCTCCTGTTTTACTCCTCGGGGCTGCTGACCTTCACCTCTGCTGCCATCCTTCAGCCGCCATGTGAATCCTGACACTGAGCCAGCCACAAGTGTCTCAGAGCATGGAGCAATGAGCCAAGGGAAAAGAAGCTGTAAGAGCTATAAAAGAATCATAGAACAGTTTGGTTTGGAAAGGACCTTAAGATCACCCAGTTCCAAACCCCCTGCCATCAGCACAGGTATCACACACTAAACCATGCCACCCAAGACTCTCTCCAGCATGGACTTGAATGCTGCCAGGGCTGAAGCATTTACCACTTCTTTAGGCAGCCTGCTCCAGTGCTTCACCACCCTCACAGTAAAGAACTTCTTCCTTATATCTAACCTGTAATAAGGAACAGAAAGCAGGTTTTTAGGAGGACCACATAGGATTTAACATGTTGGCAGGCACTGATACTGCTACAGTAAGACTTACAGAGCACAATGTGTGCTGATAGCAATTCCTTCAGATGGGATGGCATTTGTGTTTCATTAATTTTCTAATTGTAAAGTACAGGAGCATGAATGTATGTGTGCATATACATGTACCTACATGCTCTTCCCCTGCTGCCATCTGCTAAAGCAATAGACGTCATTGATTTTCATGCCACAAGCCCAGACTGGTAAGGACCATACTTGTGGAGCAGCAGTTTGGGAGTTACAACCCCTGCTGGGCTCCAAGCCATGACATGAGCTGGAGCTCACCACACTGTGTCTAACATGGTTTGCACAGACCCCATCCTACCTCCTACTTCTGGGCATTAAGTCCTTTGGAGTTTTAATTCGAGTGATCTGCGGCATAATACTGTTGGCATTTTGCTTTAGATGGAGATCAGGTGAAATTCAGACCATCGTTATTAGATGTTCTAGATATAACATACACACTTGCATTGACCTCTTGGGTCTGTAAGTGGGAAGTCACTGTAAAGAAAGAATCATTTGCTGCCAGTAGGAGCCTGCTGGTTCCTGTCCCATCCATAGGGACATGGCTGCAGTTCCAGCTTTCTCTCAAGTTTAGGTGCTAAATTAGCCCTTCAGATGTTTCATCCTAAGGTTAGAGTGCCTCTTCTTTCTTCCAGTGAAGAAAAGACATCCTCACTTGAGCAAGGCTCCCACAGCTGCAGTATTTGCTTGTGTAGTACAAGATCCTGGAGTCAGTTTCTGAATGGGAAACAGTGCAACAACTGCTGCTTCTCACCTCCGTGACTTGAATATGTAGCTCTTCATGGCCACAAGAAGTAGGGAGGAGAACCATTGAGCATGCAGTAGCTGCAGCCAAGAGAAGAAGGAGGAAGTTATTGTTGCTCAATTCTCTTCCAGGGCCCTTCATGCATTTTCACATGTCACTTCAGAGGAAAACATGCTGCAGTTGTTAATTTTACATCTCCATCATTGTTTGAGTTTACTTTGAGAATCCTTTAAAAACTTGGCATAAACATTTGGAAGTCCATACATTTCCTGGGGAGGATTCCTCACAAGTGACAGGTTACAGGTATATCTCATTAGCTTACCTAGGATTACTCTCTCCCATAACAGTGATGTACTAATCTGTCAGTCACAGCCAAACACTGAACTGTTTACCCAAATGTTGCCAGGGGCTCAATACAGATAAAACAGCAGATCAAACCCATCCCAAACCATAGGGCTGTGTAGTCAGGGACCTGGATACACTCGTTTTACAAACAAGCCTGAGGCCAGGAAGGCTTTAGCAAATCCTCATCAAGAAGCCTTCTTCCTGGGTGCCATCCACTCATCTGATGGTCTGAACAGCTGAGAAAGGACAACAGGAAAGGAGGAATTGATCCAAAGGTTTGACACAGCCCATGCAATCATCTGGTCTTTGTTTTGGAGAGAAGGGAGGTTTTGGTGCAATTTGGTGTAGTCTGATGAAAGACAAGAGCAGTGGCAAAGACAATTTCTGGATCAATTTCCAAAGCCCAGTTTCTAGAAAAAACATATTTTTAGCACATGCACTGCACTCCATCCCTCGCCAGAGCAACTGGGATTTTAGGCACAATGACAGCAGTCCCCTGTGAGAAGAGTTCTACCAACGCATACCTCAGTCCCTAAAGCATGGCCAGGATCCACAGGAAATAGTGAAGGTAACATGATGAGTTACTCGATGAGGTCACTGAAGAGGTCTTAACCTAAGGTGGCAAAGAGAAAATCTATGTCTGGGGTCACAGGTCATGCTCTCAACACAACTCATACCAAACCCACCAATTCCATGGCACAGAGGATGTCTTGGCTAAGCACGGAAGGAGAAATGGTGTAATGACAGCGTGAAAAAGTATGAGAAACCCTGTATGAAGCCTTTAGAAGCCATGTAGGAAGCCTTTGCTGAGAAAAGCTTTCCTCAAGGAAAAGCTTGAGGGTTGCTAAGGATGTGATGGGGCTTTCCCTATTTCAACCCAGACTAAGGGACAATGCAAGCCCACAGTAATGTAAAGGTCTAGCCTATTTTGGGTTTCACAGACAGAGGAAGACAGCTTTAGCCTAGCACTTGGGGAACTCATCACCACAACCATAAGCTAAGAAGAAATCAGTTCTATCAATTAAAAAAACAGTTTTACCAACTGCACTACCCATATTTCCAAATAAAATGAGTGGTCTTCCACCTTTTCCAGGCACTTCATTCACACCAGTTTAAAATAGCATGAGCCTAGTGATTACTCCAGCAATGCCCTCTACTTATAGGAAGCTGCTGAAGCCTCAGTTCATGAGTCTGCACACATCAAGGTCTCACAGAAAACTGGAAAGGCTGGTGTCTGGAATGGCAGAGGCTTTCTTTCTGGCCTTTTTTAAGTTCTGGCCTTCAAGTATCTGAAGGGGCCTACAAGGATGTTGGAGAAGAAGTTTTCATCAGGGACTGTACTGATCGGAAAGGGAAAATGGGTTTAAACTGTATCAGGGAAGTTCAGGTTGGATATAAGGAAAAAGTTCTTTACTGTGAGAGTGGTGAGGCACTGGAACAGGCTGCCCAGATAAGTGGCAAATGCTCCATCACCAGCAGTGTTCAAGGCAGATTGGACATAGCCTTGGGTGACATGAGTTAGTGTGAGGTGTCCCTGCCCACGGCAGGGGGTTCAATCTGGGTGATCTTAAGGTCCTTTCCAACCCAAACCATTCTGTGATTCTATAGAGGAAGCTGAGACCATTGGCAGCCTCAATTATAACGACCAACAAGCAGGCATGCAACAGAGGGATAACAAATGGCCACAAATATGCTTTACCACAGAAGCAAGTGGGGGGTGGGAGCCTCCCAGCCCCTTTGCTGGGCAGGGCAGGTTTATTTAATCTACCCAGCCCACTCTGCTGACCCCGGATCTTTTCCTCCTTCAACAGCTGCACCCATGGGGGATGGAGGAGCATGGAGACATACAGCTGTCCTTTACCCATTGCTATGAGCCCCTGCTGAGGCGTGCTAGATCCAGCCCTCTAAGTCCAACACTGGGATCAGCTCTCCCAGTCTCTCCTCAAATCCCATTCCTTCTTCAAACCGTATTCCTTGTGAGCTGTTAGAACATCTTTTTCTTTGCTTCAACCATATCTGTTTAGCGAGTGAAAGATACACCCACTCCTTTCAAACTTTACCTGGCTCACAACTTTCAACTCACAAAGCCACAGTGTGATGGCAGAAATACAAAAAATACTTTGCAAATAGTGTGTATTTGAAGTATTGCACTTAAATATGTTCCTCCTTGACCAGCACAGCAGGTCTCCAAGATGCTTCCTGCACATGCTGCTCTTTGTCTATACTCCTAGCACATGAACAGGGATGATGCTGTCATGGAGCTCTGAGAGCAGTCTGTTAAATGTCGTCTCTAAGGATTACAGTCATGCCTAAAGTGAAAAGCTTGTCTTATCTGCCTCAGCTTTCAGTGTTCTGAAGAAAAGGAGTTGGTTTTGCCAGTCAGCTGAAGGGGATTTCTGAACAGGACGACTCTCACAGTGGTGAATGTCACTTCCCACAGGGAGGCTTTTTTCCATGGCAAGATTTACACAGTTGGAATCCAAACAGAGTAAAACTACAGACTGACCAAGCACAAATGGGCCTTTTAAAAGGTCTGCAACAGATTTGTTAATGCTGGTCCACAAAGAACTCTCTACAGTCATGAGGACAAAGGGTTTAAAAGAAGACACATCCTCAAATTGGGCTGGATTCCCCAGTACAAAGGGGGCAAGAACAAGGGCACTAATTACACTTCTCCTTTATTTTTTGCCCTCTTTAGTTTGATCCTACCCATAGCACAATTTCCTGGCCTGGCTCTATACAAATGACAACTTTATAAAGTTGAATTGCTCTTTTTCTAACCTGGATTTCTTTTTTGGGGGGATACAAGTTAAGAATAAAATATAAATAATATAGAAACATGGAGTAGTTAGGGTTGGAAAGATGATCCAGTTCCAACCCCCCTGACACGGGCAGAGACACCTCACACTAAACCATGTCACCCAAGGCTATGTCCAACCCAGCTTTGAACTCTGCCAGTGATGGAGCATTCACAACTTCCCTGGGCAACCCATTCCAGTGCCTCACCACCCTTACAGGAAAGAATTTCTTCCTCCTTATATCCAATCTAAACTTCCCCTGTTTAAGTTTGAACCCATTACCCCTTGCCCTATCAGTACAGTCCCTTATGAAGAGACCCCTCCCCAGCATCCCTATAGGCCCCCTTCAGATGCTGGAAGGCTGCTATGAGGTCTCCCTACAGCCTCCTCTTCTCCAGGCTCAACAGCCCCAACTCTCTCTTCCTATCTTCATACAGGAGGTGTTCCAGTCCCCTGATCATCCTTGTGGCTTCCTCTGCTCTTGTTCCAACAGTTCCATGTCCTTTTGATGTTGAGGACACCAGAACTGCACACAATATTGCAAGTGGGGTCTCACAAGAGCAGAGTAGAGGGGCAGGATCACCTCCCTTGATCTGCTGGTCACGCTCCTTTTGATGCAGGCCAGGATAAGGTTGGCTATTTCTGGGCTTCAAGAGCACACTGCCAGCTCATGTTCATTCTCTCATCGACCAGTACTCGCAAGTCCTTCTCCTCAGGGCTGCTCTGAATCTCTTCTCTGCCCAACCTGTAGCCGTGCCTGGGATTGCTCCGATCCAGGTGTAGGACCTTGCACTTGGCATGATTAAACTTCATCAGGTTGACATCAGTCCATCTCACAAGTGTGTCAAGGTCCCTCTGGATGGTATTCCTTCCCTCCAACATATCAACTGAGCCACAGAGCTTGGTGTCATCAGCAAACTTGCTGAGGGTACACTCAATCCCACTGTCCATGTCGTTGACAAAGATGTTGAACAAGACCGGTCCCAACACCAATCCCTGAGGGACACCACTTTTTACTGGTCTCCAGTGGGACATTGAGCCATTGAGCAATGTCCAGCCAATCTTCCACCTAAAGCTGTGTTACTGTGTGCCTTTGTCTTGATTTAAGTCATTGTTACAGGAACATGATTTTTTGGTCTTTGTCGGCATAGGCATACTGGTCTAGGTGCAGCTGTGTCTGAGAAAGTGGAAATGCTGTGACAGACAGTGGTCTGTGAGAAGAGAATTGCTCAGCTCCCCTCAGCAATTTCAAAGGAAGATGAAATCACTCAAGATTTCCTGAACACCTATTCTGAGGAGATGACACTTTTACGAGTTCTTTAGATAGGGAGAGTAATTCCTATTTCTCAGCTCTGGAATATGACATTGACTTATTCTGAATGACTCAACAGAAAGGTATAGGAAAGAAAATTAAACTATTGCCAGTGAGATGGAAAAAGAGCCAGCCATTAGTAAGGCATAATCAAAGCCAATAGCGTGAAGGATCCAATACTATCAGACTTAGTAATAACATCATCTTTAGTGTCAGACAACAATGGATTACATTTAAACAGCCCTTTGCTTTGAATACTGTAAGCCATTTTTACTCATTTTATTGCAGGACCATTCAATATATAGTAACATCTGCATTCTATCGATTGTGCAATCAAACAGATTGTTCTCCTCCCTGCAAGATGCAAGGCAATTTGCTGATGATAGTGTTTATTTCCTGTACTGGCTGCTAGGGACAGCTGTTGACTCTGGGAATGTCCATGTAAAAGAACAAACTTCTACTGGCACATTTATATCCAGATACCACAGTGTCTGTCATCCCTCCTGTAACTCAGCCACACTCCTGGAGGTACAGGAAGAAAAGGAAAAGGTAATCCTTTAGTTCCTTTCATATTGAGTTAATTTTGAAGGCAATAATAAGAAAACGAGATACTGTGCACCTCCTTCAAAATCACACAGAAATGTCATTGAAAAAGAAAATGCAGCAAGTGTGGAGGTTTTATTATAATTTAGAAGTGGGTTTGCAAATCAGTGGCACTATTTGTTAATTTATTATTAATTAGTGACACACTCAAGTTCCTGGAGTCAGGCTTCAATGTAGGGATGAATCATGATGCTGCCTTCATACTGGTGGCAAAGTGAGACATTTTCTCTAGTTGATATTTCCATTCTTCTTCCTGAATCAGTTCCCTGTGATACTTTTCTACAACTCACAGAAACAGAGGACCATTCTGGAAGGAATCTCTTTGAGTTTCTGGATCAACCCCACTGTCCTGGGTTCAGCAATAGCAGTCATTTTTCTCCTAAGTAGCTTGTGCAGCGCTGTGTTTTTGACTTCTGGCCTGGGAACAGAGCTGATAACACTGATGTTTTTAGTTACTGCTCAAATGTTTAGTCTGACCAAGGACTTCCTGAGCCTCATGCTCTGCCAAGGAAGAGGGGAAGCCGGGAGGAAGCAGAGACAGGACATCTGACCGAAACTAGCCAAAGAGGTATTCCATGCCATAGCATGTCATGCCCAGGATGTAAAAACTGGGGGGAGTGACCAGGAAGGGTTAGATCACTGCTCAGTTTGGCTGAGTATCAGTCTGCAGGAGGTGAGCCTTGTGATTTCCCTTACCATTATTATTACTGGTGGTAGCAGTAGTGGTTTGTGTTATACCTTAGTTACTGGACTCTTTTAATCTCAACCCATGGGAGTTACATTCTTTCCATTCTCCTCCACAACCCTCCTGGAGTGGGGGGGAAGAAAAAGGGGGAAGTGAGAGAGTAACTGTGTGAATTATGGTTGGGCTTAAACCACGACAGAGCAAGTCAGCCGAAGTGTTACATCAGTTTGCTCTTTCATGGTACTCCCATGTGAACAGGGAAACCTGGTTGATATGAATTTCCTGAGGCTTATTTCTCTGCATTTTCCCC
>JASSUY010029621.1:0-66565 GCA_032466535.1 Forpus xanthops
GTTCCAGGGCGGCCGCCGCCGTCCCGGGCCGCTGCCGGTCCCGGGCTCTCCGCTCCAGCCCGGTCGGGCTCCGCCGTCTTCGCGCTTCCAGGTTACGGCTGTCCCCGCTCGCCAGCCAGCTCCTGTCGAGCGGCGCATCCTGTTCCGCTCGGGCCGAGGGCACAGCCGGTCAGCTCAGTGCGGCCTCGGCAGGAGCCTGGGCTGCCTGCAGCACCGGGAGCCGGCCTTGCGGCTGCAGGTTCACGTTTAAGTTAGTGCTAGAAATGCTGTGCTACTGAAAGGAAATAGATGGTAGCGGCGCGTTTGCAGGAGTGTTGAAAGTTGGAGCTTTGAAGGGAGAGGGGAGTAAGTGTCTGGTAGAGAGGAAATTATCCTGGAAATACGGCATTGCGCCCTTACGGAGTGGTTCAACCCCAGAAGGCTGCACAAGGGCAGTAGGTATTTATTTGGGGGGAACGAGCTCAGGTCATGCTCCCTTGGTGGTTCCCTGCCACGAGGCTGCTTCGGAAGGTCTCATCACCGAGAGGCAGCAGTGTGCTGAAGGACACCTGGTGGACACAAGTCTGAAACGCCTCTCCGCAACAGCTTCTCGGCAGTCGGCAGACGGCTTCCCCTCTGCTCTGGATGTGGAGTTCCTTTGCTGTTTTGCCTGCAACCCCTCGGCAGCTCTGTACGCGGTGACCTCTTGTTAAGCCTCCCCTCTTAAACTGTGGCAGGGCAAGAGCGCCTTCAGGCTGGGAGAGGGGGGTAAGAGAGGAGGGCTGCCGGCAGCCTGGAGCAGCCTGTCCTGGCGCTGCTGGTACCCCTCTCCTGGAGGGTACCCCCTCTGTAACCACAGCCGCTGAGTTTGTGAGGGCAAACAAGAGACTTAAGAGTTGCTGACTAGAAAGCCACTGTCAGTTAAAAGGCATCCGGACAGTTTTAGGTTTATCAGAACTTCAGTGTTGGCACACATGGATGTGCAGAACATCCTTTGTCAAAATATCCTTCTGATGGGTACAGGGTGAGAAATCGTCCTTGTATTCAGCTGCACTGGGTGAGAAGCCAATACTGCATGGAAGGTGGATATCAAAAAGTACTGTGTCACAGTCACCAGTTCAGTGACTGTTTCAAGTTGACTAGTTCAAGGAGCGACTTCTAGACATTCTGAGAATTTCATTAAAGTAATTTTAATTAAGGCCAAGATATTTTAAAACCATAAAAAAACTGGAGCTATCATGCAGTAAAACTGGTGGGGTGTGCTGTAGCTTGGTTATGAACTCTCCTTGAGAGGGCAGATGGATGTAAATGAAGATATATAGGGAAGATGAGAAGAACATCTGCCTTTTTCAGCTCTCTATGAGAAATGCACAAGCAAGACAAAAATAAAACTGAGCCACTGAGCTTGTTTCAGCTTGTGGTAGGTGTAGGAAAATTTCTGGAAGTCCCTTTTCTCTTTCTTCAGTCCAGATGCACAGATCAATGGAGCAGTTAACTACCTCTACTGTTGATGTTTAATTTTTTTTGTAGTGTGCTGAAACACGTGTTAAAACACAGACAAGTGCAAACAGCCACCACGTACACCCAGGAATCTGTTTCCAGGCGGATTACCTCCTTGAGACCAGGGCTGTTATTTGTCCCCTTTAGTTGGACATTTACAATGAAATTATGCTAGGCATTAGCTGTTTACTGGGGGGTTAATCCTGACCAATACACAGGCAAGTGTTTCCCTGTCTGTCTCTCTCCCTCTCTTACACCAAGGGTGAAAATGTAGCCTGGGAAAATCACAAAGCTTAGCTAATTTTACAAAGTCTAGGGTCTTTACCATGCTTTGCTGCGAAGGACTGTTACCTTGAAGAGAAACGCTGGCTGAAGTGAGCTATCTGCAGGGGCTGATGAGTGCTAATCTGCTTTGGTAAAAGCATTGATTCCTTGCCAGCTGCAGACTGCAGTAATCCCAACTCTCAGTGTTTCTGTTGCTCTGTCTTGTTCTGAAATCCTGGTGAGCAAAAAGACAAGTGGCGAGATGTATGAAGGGGATACAATTAGTACATTTTGCCACAGAAGTCTGCCTATAATACCAAATTAATGGGCTTTTTACCTTCTGTTCTTTCCACTATTTGAGCAGCAAGGTCTGTTTTGCCAACGCTTGGGGTTTTTGGTTTACAGAATTGATGGTTTTCTAACATTGTTTTGCTACATTAAATTTAAGAAGATTGGTGAGGAACAGAGAGAAACAAAACCAATAACTCAGCAGTGTTTTGCGAAGGGTTACTCCAAGGCACGGTCTTCTGAATAATGATGAATTGCTTCCTGATTTGTGGTCAGTGACTTTTTTTGGTGTAATTACTGTCAAGAAGGAAGCCGAACAGCTAGAGTGTATTTCTTAGACCTAGCATAATGGAGCATTTTCATCAAAACCCTTACACCTCTGACCAAACCCACCTGACATATGTTTACCGGAACTGCTGCCTCCCTTTTCATAAAAGAGGGTGATCTGTGAGTACATGTCCCAAAGCCATTGCATATTGTTTTCTATACAGCTGTATGCTGGTGAGAGAACTGTAGGTTGTCTTTGTTTGTTCTCCTTTTAGGTTTAAGGACAGGTATGGAGCAGAGAAGGTGGGGAAAGGTTGCATTTTGATCTGGAGGAGCAGTCGTTCCAGTTCCTAATTTATTAGAAAAAATGAGCTCTATGGCAGCGAACTGATTGATAGCTATTGAATATTTTTGTTTGCTGGAAATGGATTTTTGGGGTTTGCCTTTGAAAGGAGAAATAACTTGGGAAGAAATTTGACAGTTTCTGTATGTTTCATTTTACTGTTTTTTCTTGTCAATGTATTTCCACAAAACAGATTTTTCAGGTGGCGTTTATCTTTGGCTTCCCTATGTCTCGGTGAGATTCTGGTATCTAACAAAGATGGTCGTATCATATCCAACACTGTTGTTTCTTTATTTCTGGTTTCCTGACCTGTCACTAAAAATTTCTTGCATCAGGTTGCTTTACCTTGTTAAGATCGGGGGACAGGGGAGAGAAAGGGGAAGACCTTTTGATTTCTGATGAAGATGGACTGATCCTGTGCCGCTCTTCTTATAGGTCACTGGAGTTATAAGCAAAGAGTACATCCCAAAAGGAACACGCTTTGGACCCCTTGTAGGAGAGATCTACACCAGCGATACAGTTCCCAAGAATGCAAACAGAAAATACTTTTGGCGGGTAAGCAGGAAAAAACAGCCCCACATCGTTGCAGTAAGCAGCTCACTGAATGAGTACAGCTGAGAAGCTGGGCCACTTCCTGCTGCAGACCTGTGTGAATGCAGGGGGCAACCTCTGTAAGTTGCCAGGCAGGAACACAGCCAGTGAAAGTAGTGAACTGAGCTTGAGCAAAAGCCTGGCTGCCTTGGATATAGGGACAGTGTGGGTGGAGAGAGGAGGGGGGGATGCATAGCCTTTCCCAGCAATGTCTTATGAAATGGATTGGTGCTTGGTTGTGTAAAGAAACAATTCTGATGCTTGTTGTAGGGGCAGGTTATTTTGCATTTCTTCACAGTGGAAAGTCATTCTTGTTTATGCAGATGTCATGTGTCCTTGATTCTTCCAGCTATGTAGAAGCTGTGAAAGTACTGCATAATCTTTTGCTCTGGAATTACACCTTTTGTGACATTTTTTCCTGGGTTTTGGATAGAACTGCAGTAATGCAGGGGTGGTCATCTTCATTATGTTTCACTCAAGTCATAAGCTTCTCTAGTCCACTTTAGAAAGTGTTAAAAGAACAGCCCACAGATCTTAGTGAAGGGAAAAATCCATTAATGGCAGGCAAACACTAGAGGTGATGCCTAATTTGTACTCTGTAATATAAGCTGGAGGGGAGCACCAGCCAGTTAGTTTTGGCTTGGGAAGCCTGTGCTCGGGAATATGCTTTCAGTTTATCAGTTGATGTAATCCTCAGTTTCCTTTACAGAGCCATTATTAATTGTGAGAGAACATTCCTTCATCCACATCTCCTTCCATAGATTTGTTTTGCTGCCTTCTAGCCTTTTAGGTTGTGTCTAAGTCAAAGACAGTAGATTCTGGAATATATCCAAGCCTCTGTGCCCAGGTGCCTGCCTGCCTTAGTAATATCCCAACCTCATATCCAGCTGAATCCCAGGGCAAGCACCAGTCCTTTCTTCCTACCTAACTGAATCACTTTGGTTTTCTCAGATCGTCTTCATGCGGCGTAATACAGCATTGTGCAGGCAGTTATTTGCATGAGCATTTTTACAAAGCAGGCAACCGTTTTCACATTTGAAAGGCTACAGAATGCTTCTTTCAGTCAGATTTTTCTGGGAGCTTGCGTCCAGCCTAGGAAGAGATTGGTACACTGGTCCTAGCCCTGCCAGTTGCAAACAAGACAGCAAATACTGAGAAGAGGAGCTTGCAGGACTTCATTCATATACTGCAGTGAGAAAGATGACATCATTCTCATGATGTGATTTTAAGCCTTAAAGCAGAGGGATCCTCAGAAATAATATTCTAGGAGCCATCTAAGCATCGTTAAATTCCCTGTTATAATCCCTTGATTCGTTCAAGACATGCTGCTGCATTGAAAATGAAATTCTTCCTAGGGATCTGACACAGGCTTGCATATGCAAAGGAAATTGTGGGAGATAACTTCCCACATGTTATTAAAGGCATCCTGGGCTTGCTGGCAGAGGCAGGAACATCTGCTGCGTGCGGGGGGAATGCTGCCTGAGCCTTACCCGCGCGTCACTTCTGGGAACTGAGCCATGACTCAGCACATCTGGTCTGGACTTCCCCAGAATAGGTGGGAGTCCAGTGGGTTGCCTTTGCCCCTCAGCCGGAGCACGGTGACGGGCAGTATCTGTGGCCCTGCCGTGGGAGCCGTGCAGGGCCGGTTTGGAAAGCAGCAGCAGACATCAAGTGTCGGAGCCCTGTGTTCCTGGAAGTTTGCGAGCCGGGGTGAGCAGAGAAACCCAAAAGCTCCTCTTGATGCAGCACAACTCACCCGGCTCCCTTCCATTTTCTCATAACAAACACACCGCAAAATCTCTCGCAGGCTGCTTTGATGAGGCCACATGTATTTCCCCCTTCTCAGTTTACAGGAAGTTACTCTTAAAGAAAGTGATTCTGGTGTTTACAGCCCCGTTAAAGGGCCAGGCTGTCTCCTCACCCCTCTCCACTGGTGGCTCTCTAGGGGAGCAGAGGTCCCAGCTGGCCGCGGGGGGGGCTTGCAGGGTACGCTGCCTGGCCAGGTAGGTGTAAAAGACAGTGGTGTGAACACAAAGGCAGGAACACCCATGGAGTGCTTACCCCCTGAGATAAGCTCTGGCTCCCCTTTGGAAAAGCATTTCCTGCTCATCGAAGTTGGTGGCTGGTGCGAGCTGCTCCTGTTTCAAGGTCTAGCTTTTGCCTAGTTGTCTGTAAAGCCCAGGAACCCCATTTTATTCATCATGGAGCTAGTTCTCCCCGAGAATAAGGGATGTGTCTTTAACAAATACGTCCCCTGGATTTTTACTGCTTTTATTTTTATTTATTTATAATTTTCTTATTCTTACCCCATTAAGAAGCAGTAGCTTGTCAGTGACTGGGACTTCTTACCCCCCCAAGTCACTAAGCAGTTTTTAAAGTCATGTTTCCTTTCCCGTCTGTGAACAAGACAGAACATGTCCCTTGATAGGAAAAGTGACTTATCATTGGCTAGTTCCTCTCCAGGTCTTCATTAAGTTATGGCAGGTGAAGTTCATCTTTGCCTCGCCCAGCCTTTCTACAAAAGGGTTACAGTCCAACTATGAGCAAGCGTTGCTTTAGGACTCTGGGGGGGTGGAGGATGTTTGCATAGTTTAAACCTTTGGGTGGAGGTGGTAGGAAACTCCAAGTACAGAGGCCGTAGAAAAAGGCAAGAAAGACTGACATAGCACAGCCAGTCTGCCTTAAATGCAGGTGACTCAAGGCATTAATGCAAGTATGCACTCAGACCTGCAGTCATCAGCATCACCCATTTGTTGATCCTAGCACCAGGAAAATGACTCTGAGGTAGACTGTTCACACAGGCAGGTAGACTTTTCCCAGGGGGGCAGTACTCTGTATTTCAGATTCCGGGTTTAATTTGTCCGTACTAGGAGAGACACAGACTAAGCAGAAATGGAAAAGGTGAGTGTCAACTTACCTTTGAATAAGCATCTCTCTTCTTAACACACTGGATAGCATAGCTGGCAAGGGGAGCCTAGCTTGAGTCTTATTTCAGTGAAATCTGCTCATTTTTAAAAAAAAAAAAAAGGAAAAAAGCTTATCACTTCTCCCCTCTGGACTCTGCACACGTGCTGCGTATTGTGCGTGTATATATTCATAAGCACTTCCTCTCTGTTCCAGATCTATTCAAGTGGTGAGCTTCACCACTTTATTGACGGATTTAATGAGGACAAGAGCAACTGGATGCGTTATGTAAACCCTGGCTACTCTGTTCAGGAACAGAACTTGGCTGCTTGTCAGAATGGAATGAACATCTACTTCTACACCATCAAGCCCATCCCTGCCAACCAAGAGCTGCTTGTGTGGTATTGCAGAGACTTTGCAGAGAGGCTACACTATCCCTCCTCCAGAGAGCTGACAATGATGAACCTCAGTAAGTGGATTACAGTATAAACAAGGAATGCTAGTAATGTCTCTTCTGCTTATACGATCTAATAATAAGTTGTATAATTACATAGCTGCATCATCTGTTGCGTCACAGTAGGTAGCTCGGAGTGGTAAAGGGGAATTAAAAAACCCAACACAACAGCATGAGTTCCCTGAGCCCGTTCAAATGTAAACAGATTATAAAAAATCTGAAAAGTTACTGGTTTACAAACTGAGCCTTATCCGATGGAATTCTGGACTGACAACTGTCCTCTGCCTTCAGAATCATAGATGTCGGTTCACTCTCAGGCCTTCCAGGTCCAGATCTCATACTGTTTAGCAAAAGTCCGCTTTGATAGCTTATACTAAAGCCTGTCCAGTCATGCTCCCAAAGGGCCACCCTCACTGAACAAGGAAGTGGCTCTGTCTAGGTGTCTGACAAAATACGTTTACTGCATAATGCTCCCTGAGCCTTGCATTTACGCTTATCTTATGGGAGCAAACCTCCTGTGGTCTTCTCATCTGCTTGTTTTGTAAGCTCATTCCCATTTCTTGGCTGTTTATCGTAGCTTTCATTTTCTGTTCAAATGTAGTATCACTGGTAGCAAGGGGATGAGGTATTTCCAGGAGTTCTGCTGTGGTTTCTGACCATTTCCAGCCTCAGCACTTTACTCAGTCACTTCCAGCTTAATCACTGCCTAGCACCTCACCCAGAGCCCCTTGAGAGAGAATGATTCTTGCTGACTTCTCACTCTGCTCTTAGGCTGCATCCCCTCGTTAGCTGTGCTGAGATAGAGCAGAGCATTCTTTTGTCCTTTGGCCAGCACCTACACTGAGATTTGAAGGAAAGCCTGCAACAGTTTTTTTTTTGATTCTTTTTTTAATAAAAAGAACTATTTGCCATTATTTGGCGACAAATACTGGGTTATTAAATAGCAGTGTTACTTTAGGGATCATTAGAGTTAAAATGTAACCCTGCATCATGAAAATGACGTCACACATTCACATTAATCAGGAGTACATATGTCCTCCGTGGCTGTCATCCTTTCATCAGTTTTTGGTCTTTGCCTACAGATTACAGAAGAAAATGTGCTTTCTCTTAGTGGCAGAGGGAAGCGAGGAAGGGGATGTCCTATGCTGCTGTATTCACTGTTCAAGAAACATCTCACTGATTCTGTCATCCTTGTACATGTGTCATTTTACCACTCGCTGGGCGATTTTATTTTCTGATCTTTTATTTTCTTTCATGTTGGCTTTTCAGTGGGACTTGCAGGTGGGATGACACAACAGCATTAAGGATTTCTGTGGATGAAGAGTTTGCAAAGATCCAGCCACTAGCTAGGAGGAAACACAAATGCAGCCTCTGTTTCCTGCATCTGTTGGCATCTCAGATTGCCTTGCAGAAGGAGTGAGGAATGTATTTGTAAAGTGTCAACTAGTGCCATGGTTACTTTTACTCAGGTCAAAACTAGGGGTGTCTGAACATGAGCAGAATAATACATTTTAGTAAAAGCAGGCTCTATACATGGGTCTAGAGACAGGATCTTGAGCAACAGTTGTGTAACTCAGCTTTAATATTCAAAAGAGCAGTCTTTCCAGACGCTGAGGTAGAAATACTCCTTCTTTTTAAAAGATAATTCTGTTTAAACCACTTAGAAATTTTATATTAGCCCCCTTCCTCCAAAAGAAAACAGCAGTTCAGAGAAGTGAGAAAAAGTTCTCACTTTTTGCATCTTTTCCTTTCATCTTTGTCACAAACACGTTCAGGCCTAAAGCCTGCAGCTGGGCCAGAAACCCTACAGGGACCTAAAGGACTGAGGTTTTCTAAAGTACTTTTCTTGAAAAGTGCAGAAAAAAGGTCCAGAGGTCTCACAAAGATGCTTATTTGCTGAAGGCTCTGCAGCAACAGTGGAAGCAGGGATGGTTTTTCCAGCATTAGTACTGGAACTAGATGAGTTTAAAGTGAATGTCAGCACTGTTCAGTTTTCTTCTTCCCCTTCCTCTCAGGGCACTTCTTCTAGTGAAATCTAAAATTAGTGATCATCCTGCTGCCTCTCCAGCCTCTCTCTCTATTGCAAGCCTTGCCGAGGTGCCCTCAGACTGCATTCATCTATGAATAAAGTGCATAATTACTAGCATCCTGCATGTGCTGCAGAAGTGGGGCTTTGTCCCATCAGAACATCTTAACACAGTCTTGCTTTGGGGGACCTCCCGCTGATCACCTCCTTCCCCTGCTAGAAAGTCAGGAAAGCCCTCTCCAGCCAAAGGGCTCTCTAACAATTCTGTATTTAAAATGGCATGGCTTCCCTCGGAGGAGCAGGTGAACACTGCCGCCTCTCCCAGCCCATGGCTGCTGTCTTTGGCACCCTCTGAGGGAGGGAAGGCCACAGGGAGGTCCCACCACAGGCTGAAGTGAGGGCTTCCTCCTGCCGGGACACATGGGGCAGCAGCACTGCCGGCCCATGGCTGCTCCTTCCCTCCTTCACTGTGTCTTGGGTGTGCAGAGCATGGCGGTGCCCTCGGGAGGCTTCGGAAGAGCCATGCCTTGGCTGGTTGCCCAGCCCAGCACAGGGGAGGCTACTTGGGACACACACACCTAAGGAGAGCTGCCAGTCTTGCCAACTTAAAATATAGACAGCTGCTTTAGGTGCCTCAGGGTGCTGGGGATCACGGTCTTGGAGTTCAGCACCTCAGCTCCTCTTTAAGCATCTGAGCGGGATGGGCCTCCAGGGAAAAATGTATCAGAGAATTTCTCTGGCTTTATTTCCTGTAATTAGTGGCCTCAAAAATGAGAGAACTACCACTTTAGAGCATAAATATATTTACACATCCACACATAACATCTACTTGCCTCTGTAACAGCGAACTTTCAAATTAAAGGTAACTTCTCCAGCGTTAGTTCATTTGTGCTGTAGAAGGAAAGCATCCAGATTCAAGACAGCAATTAGGCATGTACTTAGTTATGGGTTTAAGCCTGTACTCTGTGTTTTCATGAAGTGGGGCCTTTGACCCAGTCCTTCAGACGCTGAAGCACACACCTACCTTCACAGCCATGATTAGCTCTGAGTGGAGCTACGTAACTTGGAGTGGATGTTGAAGTGCATGCAAGGAGTTGCACAATAGTGGTAGAGGCAAGACTCCACATTACCCGAGCAGTGGAGACTCAGTCTTGTTTTAAATGATCACTGTCCCCTTCCTGCCTATTCTGAGGCCACTGATGTTTTCTATGATGACAGTTGGGTTTTTATCAAGATTTGAGATGTCACCCTCAGATGGTGCCCTTGTCCAGTAAGTGCTTTTAGGTGCAATGGAACAAGATTCCTGTATTCTGCTGGCCAAGAAATCAGATTTTGGTAATTAGTTTGTTAAATGTGCTGCTTAACCTCATTCAGCTGGGCCCTCAGATTGTATTTTATTCTGTGATATTTTTGGGCTAGCAAACAGACTGAGGAAGTCTGCTTTGCAAGTCCCACATAGTTCAGCATTTCATTCTTACCTCATCATAGCAGGATTATTTTGGGATGGAAGGTGGAGAGGGTAACAGTTTAAAATAAATAAATAAATAAATCCCTCCAAACACGTTGACTCAGGCCGTGACTATTTGATAATAATGTTCATGTATTGCAATCACATGATGCAATTTCCTGCTGCTCATGTCGTGTTTGTCTCCTCAGTCAGGTACGGGCAGGTGACATCTTCTGGTCAAGCTTCAGGAAAAGAGTTTGAGTTGGGGGAATACAAATTTGCATATTTGCAAAACATTTGGCAATCTTTCTGTTTCACTAACAGGTTTAACAAGGTTGAATTTAAAGGTTAAATTTAACAAGGTTAGATTTACTATAAAACTATTTGAAACCTTTGGGATTCTGTGCCAATGAATTTTTCAGTGCTTGTTTTTAAATGTGACTTATTCTTCTCTTTTTCCTGCTGGCCCTGACACACTGGTTGTTAGCTAAACTCTGCCACTTGCTTTCCCTTTTGTTTATGGGCAGTTTCACTTTCAGGTTTTGAAGCCTTTCTGTTTGGGTCGAGAGGAAACATCTGCACTTGCTTAAAAAAATGTCTCCTGGAACCTTCAAAAGGGCTCGGGAAAATTATTTGGAAATTATATGAGAAGTTGTCTTCACAAACCCAGAATTTGGGGCTGAATTTGACTTAATAGAGGATTATTTGAAGGCTCTGTTAAAGACCTTCTCAGGGCAGAATGTTTTCAAAGGCATGTCACCCTGCCTTGGACACATTCAGAAAACAGATGATCAGATTATATACTTCTGAATGTTGGTCTCTGTTCTCATTTTGAGTGGAAACACTTTTTGTTTTGTTCGCTTCACAACTTCAAGGTTCTCTTTCTACTAGAAAAAGAGGTGCTTAATTTAGACCAAAAATGTGAATCGGCATAATTCAACTCCACCTCTCAAAGTGTTCGGTACCATCTCGCTCCTGAAATTACTATTGAGATTACTGCTTGCCTACAACCGTTTTTCAAGGTTTTAGAAGAAAACATCACTGTTTTTGTGAAATCTTTCTCAGGCTACAGCGCCGAGCACAAGAAGTGAGAGCAAAGCCTAAAGCTATGCAGCAGGGTGTAGCTGGAACACCCACACTGGAGTGACTCCAGGCAGCCCCTCCACTCAAGTCTTACTAATACTTAAGCGTAACATTAGTTTTGTTCCTTTGCTTCTTGCGCACACTCACTAATCTCAGGTCTGAGCAAATAATCTGTTGACCTTGGTTAGAAGTGGATCAGGCTCCTTAAAGAGGCACATCTGTTTTTTTTCTTTCTTTCTTTCCCCTCTCTCCCCTCAGATCAGTAACTTAGAAATGCAGCTGCACTGTTCTTGTTTTGTCATGAACCTCTTTTCTGTGTGTCCTGCCAACCACAGAAAATAGACAGATCTTGGAAGAGTATGTGCCTATATTTAGTGAGTATATATGTGTATGGGGGTGGGAGGGAGAAATGCATTTCAAGAGCGAGAGGAAGATGTGATGGGTAAGAACTGAAATCTTGAAATCACAAGTTTTAAAACAAAAATCCATTTTTAAGAAATACATCTCTTTAACTTTGAAGTATATGGCTCCTTTAAGAGCAATGAGAAAGGTTTTAAACCTCTCAGTCAGTCTCAGACCTGGTTTAAATCCACATTCAGTATAAAATATAAGAACCTCTCCTCGGCCCTCAACATTACCTTCTCTTATTTTACACACAGCTGACACACTTGTTTATGTTTTGATCTCTCTGGTGTTTTCAAGTGTTTATTATGCCCAGGTAATAGGGGAAAACGCCAAGGACTGATTATGGACCAAAGATAGCAAACTAAAGAAAGCAATCACAGATAGACTTGAAAAATAATCCTTAAATGTTGCAAGTGCTGTCTGCACATGGAAATTAGTAGGAAGGAAAGCTTTATTGGGAACACTTTGAAGGGAAGGAAAGAGCAATTACCTTTAGTCTGTCATGTGGGGACGTGGGCCTCTTGCGCTAAGAAAGTTATATTCTCAGTGCGAGCTTCTTTACTGTCACTCACGGGCTTGCTTCGGCGTGTAAGGCACGTACATCCCCACCCTGAGGTTTAACCTGGTGACAGCAGGAGCGTTCCTCCCGCTGAAGCAGCCCTGGTTTCTCTATCACTTTTCCAGTAGCGCCAGCACTTCCTCCTCTTCCCCTCCCCCGGATCTTTTTTCTTTAAGAGAGGAAAGTGTCAATTTGAACTTCCTGCTTGACAGACCCCACTGAGAAACTGATACAGGCCTGATAAGATGGTATTTATTTATTTTCTCTTCTGAGGCTTCACAAGTCCTACTTCCCGCCCCCACCCAGCTTTCAGTACTTCCCCATCTTGATACTTCCCAGTGCTGATAGCGTCACTGGGAATGTTTGCTGGCACGGTGGCAGGCAGCTGATAAGAAGATGTAGATAATATTATCCACAGAGCCCTTGTGGAGCTTCTTGAATCTAGTGAGTGTAATATATTCTCTATGTTATACCCAAACATCCGTGTAGATGTTTAGAAAATGAGTTACCAGTCCACAAGTACAGAGAAAACTATCAAAGAAAGTAGATGATTTTTAATGCCATACAACACATTATTATTTTTGAAACAGCCCTGTATTAAGCTTTGACATCAAAAGAAGAAATTGGGAAGCTCACTTACATGCGTACATGCTTGCTGTGCAACACACCCTATGTTTTATCCTAAATACATTATTGGACATAACCATGTTCAGTAGCATTTCATTGCAACTTGGAAATACACAAACTGCCCACATGACAAAACTAAGTTTGCTTGCTGCATTTCAAGAAAGATGCTACTGTACAAATGGGTTGCCGTGAGAACGAGCATGCTTTGAAAGCAATTGTTTTCTTGGGTATGTTTCATAAATGGCCATTTCTTTGCCTTATAGGGTAATGTTGCCAAATGATAGATTCCATCAGGGTAGTGAATAGTGAAGCAAAGAATCAGTGTTGAAAGTGGAGTGGTCATTGCCTGTTCCTATCTTCCTCACTGGGTTCAGCTGGTCCTCCAAAAATCAGAAATAACAGTTTCTCACCTCAGTTAGTGAAGTAAGATCAGTCAGCCACAGAAGGAGAAACTTGGCTGTAGGGCTGCGGTACTTTCAAGTTGCATACTTGGTGGCATCGACTTATACCTCTTGATGGAAAACTTTGCACGTAACTAGCCATGAATATGAAACCTTCATGTAGTTTTTGCCCTGTAATAAAATATCTTATGAGACATCATTTCATGATTATATAACTATTAATTTTGGGAGATGAGATAAAAGCATACTTCTTTTACTATTGAAGACATCTTTCAGTACACTCTTCACATTATATTATGTCCAGATAACAAGGTTGAGCCTTTGAATACAAATAAACGGTGTATTTGCTGAACTGAGCCAAATGGATGTTAGCTTCTATTTCCTTCTAAATAAATATTTCTTTTTCCTTTTTGTTTCTTTTCTTTAAAGTACATCTCAACTTAAGCTGGAGCCAACCGGTCTTGCTTCCTTTTGCTTTGCTTCAGCAGTTTTTTTTATAAAGTACAGCTGTAAGCAGAGGAGTTTTGCATAGACCGAATGCCACAGAAATCTGCAGTAAATAGTCTGCTTTGTTGTAGATGTTCCTAAGCAGTATATTTAATGAGTAATGATCTGTTTACTGATGGAGAATACCTTCTCTTTGAAGGCAGCTTTCATCCCAGCCAGCCATGGTTTTTTCGGTACTGTAAGTAATTGAACTGGCTGGTGAAGTGACTGCTGCGGTTTGGCAAAAGCCGATTTGTCATGCCTTGTTATTTTAGTGAGGAACATTTCTAGGAGCTTATGTTCTGCAAAGTCCTTCTGTTGAACCTGTATTGTGAACAAATGCTTGTTAACCGCATTTGTTAGAAATACTGCCTAAATGGACATTCAACTAGTCAAATTTAAGGGGAAAGAAAGGTGAAATCAGTTTGTAAAGGGGAGACTAGCACTCCTCAAGTGAATCATCATCCAGATCTGTATGTACTGGCTGGTATCCCTTAAAATAACAATGCTATTTGTCAACACTTACTATCAGCAGGCATTTCTTCACACAGAAATTAGGTTTTTGGTGAGTGAAATGATTCCTCATCTCTGAGAGTGGCTCTTCCTCCCCACAAAACCTGTGGGAGTTAGATTCTGTTTTGAAAAACGATAACGATGGTGGCATATCTAAATAATTATTATCTTGTCTTTATATTTCAGCACAAACCAACATTAATCCAAAGCAGCACAGTGCTGATAAAGACGAGCTCTATCAGAAAAGCATCCCAAAGAAGGAGCACAGTGTGAAAGAAATCCTGAAAATGGAATCCAGTCCTCCAAAAGGAAAAGATTTCTTCCAGGCCAACATTTCACCAGTTACTCCAGAAAAAGACTTGGATGATTTGCATAAGAACTATAGCCCAGAGAGGTGTTTCTTCCCTCGAGTTGTCTACCCAATCCGACCTCACATTCCAGAAGACTATCTGAAAGCTTCCTTAGCCTACGGGATGGACAGACCCAGCTACATTACTCACTCACCCATCCAGACATCTACTACACCGAGTCCTTCTGGGAGGAGCAGCCCAGACCAAAGCTTAAAAAGTTCAAGCCCTCACAGCAGTCCAGGGGTCACAGTTTCGCCCCTGGCACCCACTTCCCAAGAGCACAGAGAGCCGTACCCTTACTTGAACGGATCATATGGCTCGGAAGGATTGGGGTCTTATCCTGGATATGCACCCCCTGGCCATCTCCCACCTGCCTTTTTACCATCCTATAACCCCCACTACCCCAAATTCCTGATACCTCCATTCAACATGAGCTGTAATAACCTGAGCGCTTTGAACAATATCAATGGCATCAACAATTTCAATCTCTTCCCAAGGATGTACCCCCTCTATGGCAACCTGCTCAGTGGAGGTAGCCTTTCCCACCATATGCTGACCCCCACCACCCTCCCCAGTTCATTGCCCAGTGAAGGAGGCCGTCGATTGCTGCAGCCTGATCATCCGAGAGACTTCCTCATACCAGCACCTAACAGTGCCTTCTCTGTCACGGGCGCTGCTGCCAGCATGAAGGACAAGCCATGCAGCCCTACCAGCGGGTCACCCACAGCTGGTACAGCAGCCAGTTCAGAACACATAATGCAACCTAAACCTACCTCAGTGGTACTGGCTGCCACCGGTGGTGAAGAAGCCATGAATCTCATTAAAAGTAAGAGGAATGTGACCGGTTACAAAACCCTCCCGTACCCACTGAAGAAGCAGAATGGAAAGATCAAGTATGAATGCAATGTTTGCTCAAAGACCTTTGGCCAGCTCTCCAATCTGAAGGTAGGCAGCAGAAGATAAGACACAAGCCTTCTTGGAAGGCTCTGATTTATCCCTGTAGGATATCTAGCAAAAGGAGGGATGGACCTCCCTTGATTGTTAAGCTGTGTATCAGCCTGGGCTTATATGGCACCGCCAGCAAGAAAGCATGGCTGTAAAGACAGTGTTTAAATACTCACACCACCTAATTAACTAGATAACACTGTGTTTTGGCAATGGGAGTCTTAACCCTTACTGAGGGAAACATCTGAAAGTACTTTTGCTACAGTACTGGAGACTGCAAATTGCTAATTGCTTTGTTTCTCCCTAGGTGCACCTCCGAGTGCACAGCGGAGAGAGACCATTTAAATGCCAGACTTGCAATAAAGGCTTCACACAGTTGGCTCACCTCCAGAAGCACTATCTGGTACACACAGGAGAAAAACCCCACGAGTGTCAGGTATGTAACACCACAGAGATAACATTCCCAAAGGGACGGCTGGGCAGCATGCAGCATGACCAGGCTGTATGACCAGCCCTTGGCTGCTCAGGGATGGAGTCTGTATCACAGCCACTTCCAGCCCTGGTGCAGCAGCACCTGGGAGACAGCAGGGTTGCCCTTAGCCTGCTAGAACAACATCTGCCTGATACAGTTTTGCCATCAGCCATGCTCGAAATGCTGCTCAGCAATATTTAAATACAAAAGGTGGGGATTTTTTCCCCTTTATGGGAAAGCATGAAGATATAAAAAGCTTCTGTTTCATCCTGCTGTCTCCTTCTAGGTGTCTTTGATTTAAAGCATAAAATCTCCTCCCACTCATTCACTGTTTCTCTGCCACCCCCCACATTAGGTTTGTCACAAGCGGTTCAGCAGCACCAGCAATCTCAAAACCCACCTGCGGCTCCACTCCGGGGAGAAGCCTTACCAGTGCAAGCTCTGCCCAGCCAAATTCACCCAGTTTGTGCACCTGAAGCTGCACAAGCGTCTTCACACCCGGGAACGTCCCCATAAATGCATCCACTGCCACAAGAGCTACATTCACCTCTGCAGCCTCCAGGTCCACCTGAAGGGCAACTGCCCCGTCGCCCCTGCCTCCGGCCTGTCCATGGAGGACCTGAATCGAATCAACGAGGAGATAGAGAAGTTTGACATCAGTGACAATGCCGACAAGTTGGAAGAAGTGGAGGACAATATCGACTTAACATCGATTGTGGAGAAGGATATACTGACCATGCTCAGGCGGGAAATGGAAGGAGCTAATCTGAAAGTCTCGCTACAGAGGAACCTGGGTAATGGACTTATCTCCTCAGGATGCAACCTTTACGAGTCGTCAGATATGTCAATTATGAAGTTGCCTCACGGTCACCCACTACCTCTGTTACCTGTAAAGGTCAAGCAAGAAACAGTTGAACCAATGGACCCTTAAGACTTTTTGGCAAAGTGATTTCTTTTTTTTAATTTATGACTTGGCAAGTCAGGGTGCCTGTAGCAGTTGCTTGTACATAGTTTCAATGCTGCAAAGCAATCTTGGCTTACAGTAGTTTCTCTACACTCTCCCACTGAAAGAAGGAACTCCAAAGTTACTGTTTTCTCAGGGCATAAAAAGGGGCAAAGGACTGTGCATTGCCTCGCCAGTTACTAAGAGACAATCATCTATCCATAATTATTTTTTCAATGATAGTACTTCATAATTTATTATGCAATTAATCATTCTAAAAGCAATAATTAGGAAAATGTTTACAATGGCTGGAAAATTCATTGTAATTTTTACTTTAAATGTTTTTAACTTTTGTTTTATGGCCATTCTTTGTAGATACTTTTTTTTTCCCGCACATCTGTTTCAAGAACCTAAGATCGGGGTTTCCGTAAATGTGTTTTATGTACCGATGTCTTTTAAACAAATGTGGTTTTTCCTGTTGCCAAAGTTGGACATTAGACATGCAGAATCCAAAATCTGTTGGTTTGAAAAAAAACCCTGTCTACTTTTATGTGCAAATCACCCCGCTGGGAATTGGAATGGGAAACAAAAAAAGAACCAACCCCGAGTAGCAGCAAGCAGGGACAAAAGTGCTGCCTCTGGCTCTCTGAGGATAGGAGAGAGGTTCTTCTCTCTGCAGCTGTCCCAGAAGCAGATGTGGCACAGCAAACACCCACCTGCCATGGACAGTGATCCCACAGGTTTTTAGGACACAGCTGTAGCCCCATGCATTGTCGAGTAACTTGATGACCAAAGGAATGCATGAGCTTCAAGTGGCTCTTCCAAAACACAATCCCGCTTACATTCTTCCTTTTCCAAAAGCAGTTTAAAAGCAAACACACAAATATTCTTAATATTCTGCCTAAAAGGAGGGGTTTGTCAGACTTTTTCTTCTCTTTCCTCTTATTTTTGTTTTCTATTTGGCCAGAGCCTTCCAGGGATAAAAAAAAAAGATGGTCAGATTCCCTGAGAAAGAAGGGGTTTAGTTTTACTTGCATTTTCCTCTCCCACTTTGTCTGGGTAAAAGTGGAGAACAAAGTCCTTTCCTGGCACATACATTTTTCTCCTTCCTTCGTGTATGATTCAGATTTTTCTCAGTATTTGTGTTTGTACATTTTGTGGTTAATTTAATTAAAGAAGAAAAGGGCATTGCAAAGTTGTTGAACAACAATTACCTCAGTGCTTGTGTCCAGTGGTGCAGACAATGCTGTTTTATCTAAATGCTTTGCTACTTTAGAGAAGAAACCAAAATGTGCACAGGGAGAGATAGAATGCACGTCCTTTTATCTTTTTGTTTTGCCAAGCCCAAAGATGATGTTTGAGGTGTAGCAAAGAATACATGTATATTTATAGATATATTTATACCACTATACTATATATGTATATATATTTATACCACTTAAGTTGTGAGCCAAACCATGTAATAAAACCTATTTTTCATCTAAGCGTGAAAATCAAATGTTATCCAGTTTTGCGTATTGCCAATCACCTCAAACCCAGGAGAAGGTTGTATTAAGGCGTTTTGCAGCCCCAGCTTGCAAACACCTTACCCGAGCAATGTCACCCACACATGATGTCTCAGCAGGAACGACCCTGTTTGCAGGACAGGGGTCCCCCATCATTCCCCTGCTCTCCCAGCAGCACATATGGCAGGGAAGGAGGTGGGTGGTCGCTGACCAAATGGAGACAGAAAAACATAGCTAAAAGAACCTGAACAGAAGCCAAACAGGATCTGCGTGTGGTGCATCCACAGGGTGTAGTGGAGGGCAGGATCGAATTCCAGTGGGATGAGCCCTTCACCTTGTTTTACCCTACCATGAACAAGTTGCATGGTCAACTTGCGTAACTATGAGTAGCATTATTGCACACCTCTTGCCATCTGTACCGTTTTGCCGGGTTATGTTCTTCCAAATGTTAAAGTACCCCACTGCAGCAATCCAGGACTCACTGGTCTTTATCAGCAAACTTCCTTTTAATGCTTTCAGTTTAAAAGCAGATAATCCCAAAATACAAGTCTCTCCACACAGCTTTTGAAGGACTACCTACAGTTCATTACATTTCCACTCCTGCAAATTGTGAGGCTGACATCTTTTACATGTAGCAATAGTTCATATAGTACTTACTTGTAGGATAAACCAAAGTATCACTACTCTGTCACTGGACACACACTTTTCCTATTATTTGCCTGTAGTGCTTTCTTGTATTTGATACAAATTTTACAGGAATTTATATGCATCAGCTTTAAGAATTGTTACTTCTCTTTACTGTTTCCCCTTCCCTTAGACGTTTTACATGTGAATGTAGCAACAATCAACAGTGTTTTGGGGTTTTTTTTTTTGTCTCTCTTAAGAAAGACTCTGACCAAAGTTAACAGGCTTTTTACTTTGCTAGAACAACAAACTATCCTATGTTTACGTATTGGTTTACATCATTATTTATGTGCAAATTGTCAAATGTAAATTAAATATAAGTGTTCATTGCTTTACTGATGCTTCCCTTGTCTTCAATCTGAGAGCATGCGTGTGGAGCCTCATTGCTGGGCCCTCTCTACTCCCAGCCACAAACACGCTCTGTGCCGAGAGCGATGATGTCTCTGACAATGCCGACTTCTGCCTTTGTGGGCTCCTGGTTTTCCATGCTGGAAAGCTGCAAGCAGCCATGCCAGAGCCAAACACCCTGGCTTTGCTAAGTACAGTGCTCTCCTCGCCTTAGCCAATACCTAAAAAAACCAAAATGGGATGATTATTTCTTAAACCCCAAGAATATTTGGTGTTTTGATGGAAACTCTCAACTGCCCTGTGCCTTGCAGAGATGCAAGCAGGGTTCTCATTTACATTTTCCCAAATGATTGTCATTTCTGGCCTGAAACCCTAACCACTGGGACCACAATGACACAGTCACAATGTCAGCGTGAGACCACTTAGTCCTGTATCAACATGGTGGGAAATGCATTCAAAACAAATGGGGATCTGTTTTCACTGCTCACAAAGGAGATGTGAATGTGAATGATATCCAGCAGGTCAAGAGCCCGTCCGTTCCCCACCTAGGCCAAAAAGTTACAGCAGGCTGGGATGCCCAGAAATCTAATTCAACATTTGCTACTTCCATCATTTACTGTGAGATCGAAACCAGAGAGGCCATGTGCTGTCCTGCCCTACCTGCACGCTAAAGAAATAATATTGCTGCTCATATTGAGACACTCAGCGCCGCATGATGTTTTAGAAGTATTTCACTGTCCTCTTAAAAAATTCATTTAAACATCTGTCTCAAGAATTTGACATACTGCCAGCACCGAGCTGTGGAGTTAAGAAAACCAGAGCACTGTTGTCATAAACGTGCCAAATGCAGCATGTTACAGTCCTGTACTCGACAGAGCTATTGCTGTAATAATGTTTTTTAAGAAAAGCAGAGGATAACCGTTACCGCCATAAATCATACTTCATTACTTGGCAGAACGTTGCATTGCGATGGAGAGTTATGTCCTGGGGACACTTGTGAGCTTTAGAAGATGTTTAATAAAACACATTACATGAAAAGACAATGCACGTTATAGATCACAGCCTCGCAAGGCCGAGCCCGGCAGCTGCTGCCTGGGTTTCTGGCAGCCCCCAGCTGCTGGAAGCCGCTGAGGGCATACGCTGCAACCAGAAGTACAGCAGGTTTCAGCCATGGCAACATCACCACCAGGTCAGCTAACCCTAACAGCCTCAGCAAGGTGCAGGGCAGGGAAGCTTGTCCTTTTGGATGCTGCCGTAAGGTGCAGCCCTGCAAGGCCATGCACCCCCAGCACAGAGCTGTGGGCAGACAGACTTGATGTGTACCCTGCTGCCACCAGTGTGAAAATGGTGGGGACCAAGCATGACGTGGCCAGGAAGGCAACATGTATTTTCCTTTTGGGGCTTTGCCAGCTGAGCTGTTTTGCCACTGAATGAAGTGAATTACAGCTGAGATAGACTCAAACACGGATCTGAGGATGATCCTTGGGGTGCATCAGGAGGAGCGTGGCCAGCAGGTGACAATGGGAAGCTATCCTCCTTGTCTACTGGAATCTGGTGAGGCCACATCTGGAGTACCATGTTCACTGCTGGGCTCCTTGGTACAAGACAAGTCACTCCTGAAGAGGGTGCAGTGGAGGGCCACAAGGATGATCGGGGTCTGGAGCACCTCTCTTATGAGGAGAGATTGTAGGAGTTGGGCCCGTTTAGTCTGGAGAAGAGAAGACTGAGAGGGGACCTCATTAATGTGTACAAATACCCCAAAGGTGGGTGCCAGGAACATGGCACCAGACTTCTTTCAGTGGTGCCCAGAGATAGGACAAGGAGCAATGGCCATTAACTAAAACACAAGAGGTTTCACCTTGGACTGGATGATTCCCAGAGGTCCCTTCCACCCCCAATGATTCTGTGATTGTATGATCCCTCCTTTCTAGCTGGTTTATAAAGCCTGGTGTCTCTCAGCTGAGTGCTGGGGGAGACACCGCTAATTCCCAGTGAAGCAATTACATTCTTGAGGTCCAAAATGAAAAACATGACTCACCGAGGGGGTATGAACCCGAAGGGCTCATATCAGTGGCTGCCAGTGCACGGCTGCATCCCAACATGTGCTGGGACTGCGCGGGATGCAGCCCAAAACCTTTGCTGTCGTTCAGAGGCATTACGTTAAAGTAAGGGAAACAGTTGTGGCTGTAATTAAAGGCAGCCAGGAAACACTTGGCTAATTACTGCATGAGCCAGGGCTGAGTGGATGCGGCACGGCCAAGGAATGTGCCCGTCATGGGACAGGTATCTGCAAAACACAAGCTGTCATGGTGGCCTAAGCAAAACTCATGGACAGCGTCAGGGAGCTGTCCTGGCAGCGAGAGAGAGGCCTCCCTCGTCCTCTGCAACTGATCGGGGTACACTGGCAGGGAAAGAGCAGCTGCCTGAGCTGGGATGTGTGGGCACAGGTGGGAATTTGGTGACTTCAGCACTACACAGTCCTACCTGAACAGCACAGGAACACGGCTTTTTGCCTAAGATGTAACACTTCCCAAAAGCACAGGTGTTTCATTTTTCTCTGGATGCTGAAGGGCCAACCTGCAGCCAGCATCTGCCATTCCCATTCTCACAAGCAGCATGTGGAAGCGCAGGCAGGTAGCACATTTGCACACCCACCAACGCCACATTTGCACTAACTGTAGTCAATGGCAGAAGGCTCAAGATGCATGACTTTGTCTTTGCTCATTTATGAAAGAGGCTAGGGAAGATTTCCCAGCAATTCACAGTGGTGGTCAAAGGGGTGAGGAGCTGCTAATACTCACCAAGTCACTGCTGCTTTGGTGCCTGCTGCAGATGCAAGGTTGCACTCATGTCTCATGCTGGAGGGGTCAGATGTCAACTGCTTAGAGGCACATGCAAGCAGACATCAACTTCTGCTTTAAAGCCAAGCCTCCTTGCCTCCACTGTGACAGCTTGCAGCTTGGCACAAGTTGGATGACAGCCTGTGCAGGAAAACCCAACACAGGGACAATTAGATGATGCTTTCCACCTCCAGGCACCACAGGCTCTGCTGGCTCAAGCCATTCAGCTCTGCAAAAGGTCACCTAGGAAAGACACCTGAGAGAAAAAAGGGCTCCTGAAGTGCTGCCTCTCATCCTGTGCTGATGTGTTTGGAACTGGATGATCTTTAAGGTCTCTTCCAACCCAAACCATTCCATGATTCTATTGTCTTACCGTTCACTATAAAATTGTCCCTGGCACCCTCTCCAAGGGCAGGGTGATGTGGCCCCATGCATCAGCCAAAGCCAGTGCCTGAACGTCTGTCTCTTGGCATGTCAGAGGTACCTGCCAGCCATCACATCTGGCCACAAACTGCTGTCTGGAGCTGGAAGTTAAACAGACTGGCTGCTGTGAAAAGTAAGCTGGGTTCCAGGTGTAGGGCAAGGAGTGAGCTGCGGTCACTGGGCAGGTGGCACCTGCCCTGGGGAGGTATAGATACCCTCCCCAGCAGGGACCCACAGCTGGCAAGGGGTAATCTCTGGCACAGGGCATGCATAAACATCTGCTCCCTTTCGATGCCATGGCTTGGGGCAGAAACCCATGGCCACATCATGCTGGGTGCATGGGGCAGAGATCATAGAATCATAAAAGGTTTGGGTTGGAAGGGACCTTAAAGATCACCTGCTTCCAACAGGGACACCCTCCACTACGGCAGGCCACTCATAGACCTATCCAGCCCAGCCTTGAACACTTGTAACGTCTCAAGCACCTCTAAAAAGAGATGCCTGGCTGTCAGGAAAAGGAAGATGGGCACTCAGAGCTGGTGGCCAGGCACCATGGTGGCATGCAGGCCAGTGGCCCTTCCCTCCTCCTTGCAGAGATGGTTGGGATGCCAAACCACTTAGGTAGGTGTGACCAAATAGCCCTATTGAAGGGAGCCAAACCAGTGTGACTTCCTTATTGTGCAATGATTAATAAAGGCTTTCAGCTCCTTTTTTTCCATTAATTGTGAATAGGCAAGTCCTTGATCATTTCCTTATCCAAGGACTGAGTGAGATTCCTTACAGCATTCCTGCCCAAAGTGCTGCTCTGCACTAGGAACAGAAGCAATTCCTGAAATATTGAAACCATGTACAGTAAAATCAAAGGCTAAGAACATTTCTCCTGGTTTGCTCATGCTGAGGACTCTGTCATGATAATGTGATACTGGGCTTAGTATTAGGGGGAACCCAACATTCCTGCCTTTACCAGTTGTGTTCTACGTGGTAAATCCTAATTTAAATGAGCAAAGCAAAGAGCAGCTTTTGGGCAGGAAGAGGAGAGTGTGGCAGGGAGCAGTCTATACAGGTTTTCTTGAATATTATAGTATTGGTTTCCAGCTTCCCTACGACTTTCCTATGTCAGATTTTCTGCCCTCTGTTCCTCTGCAAACCACAGGAAGTATTTGCTTTCCCCCACCTTTACTCTACCTTGTAGATCTGCTCTTCTTGTCGGCCTCAGAGCCCTGTGCAGAAACTCTTCAGGGCTGGGTTTCTTCTGGCCATGCAGGGGCCGTGTCCCCAGGTGGGACCCAGTGAACCGGGCTGGGTGGTGTCACTGGGAAGTCTCACTTTACTGACAGCTGGTCACGGAAAAAACAAAGGTTAAAACCATTGCAGGAACTGCAACCAGGTGCAAAGGGAAGCAAGGACACGTGAAAAGTGAAAATCTGCCTGCTTAATAAGCTGTGACAAGTTAGTTGGGTGTTCAGGAGGGAGCATGTGCTGGTCTCAGTCATTCAGAGAAGATTGTGTGTGTGTGTGCGTGTTTAATGAGACCAGCGGGTGCAGAACAGGGCTCCTTTTCTAACCTATATTGCAGCAATTATTTGTGCAGGTCTGTAGCTGTGGGTGTTGCGCGCTTTCTACTCTGAGTGGTAAGTTTCAGTTTGATTCTGCTCTCGAGAGCTGTGGGGACAGTTTGCACTCACCTTATCAACACAGAATCCAAATAGCTTCACGGTGTTCCCAGCCCCCTGACACTGCAAACTGGGAAAATACCCTTTAAGCACAGAAAGGAGAGTGAGGTGTTCAGCAGAGGTCTTTTTCTCACCAGAGCATCCCAATTTGTCAAAACCCTGATGCCCAGATCAGCAGGGCAATAAGTCACCTCATGAGCCTCAACCTCAGCAGTGCCCTGACAAGCCAATGGCTGAGACTTCACTGCCCTAAACTCTGCTCTGCCTCCTCTGGTCCCTTGCAATGATGCCCTAGCACTGGAGGCTCAGCCTGGCTGATGCAAACTGGGCAGTGCAGGATGTACCTGCCCATACCCATTCCTCCTTGGGCTGGGCCTGAGAAAGCCTGGCCACGAGCCACTGACCAAAATTGTGCCCATGATTAGAGACAGCAGCAGAGGGAAGGGCAGGGCAGGTGCTTCCATGGCCCTTGGGAAATGGCTCTGGTTTGGCTCCAAACACTCACGGTCTCATCAGTAGCAGAATCACGGAATACTTTTGGTTAGAAGGGAACTTCATGCAGCTGATTTCTAAATGAGCATCACTGTCTCTACATCTGCTTGCTAAAACCTCTCATCTTTTGGACTACATATCCATGATGCCCACTTTGTGGGCAGTGATTGAGAAGTGCCTCACATCCTCCATCCCTACACATCCCACCCGGGGGAGGGGTCCTGTGTGGCCACCATGCAGCATGCAGCAGCCTCAGTGTTCTATCGCCCTTGAAAAAAGCCTGTTCCCTGCAGAAGAGACCCCACAGCAGCCTCAGTGGTTGCTGCCAAAATCTGCAGAAAAATACCACCACCCCCAAATCTGAAGTCACTTAGGAGGAGTTCAGCACAGCTCCTCAGGGAAGTGCAGGCTCCTCTCACCCTCCTTGTGTGCCATGTGCCACAATTCACTGGGAGCCTTGTTTGTAGAATACTCAAGTGTTTCTCAAATTAAATTATGACCTACATAGCAGCTAAGAGTCATCTGCAGATTTCCTCCCTCCCTCAGATCTGCTTGAGGTTTTTAATGCCCCCGACCCCGACCCAGCACTCAGGAATGACTGTGGTGTTTGCTGCACAGCCACTTGTCTTGCTTGAGCTCAAAAAGGAATCCAGGTGATGAGGTGGAACAGTGGCTGCAGGTGCAAGTGTTTCAGGCTCCTCTGGGGCAGGGGCAATGTGGCACAGGCTATTTTGCTGTCTAGGGCAGGATTATTCTTATTCTGCTAGCAAGCCTCCCACAGAGAAACAGACTGCGGAGTGAAGGGGGGAGCAGACCATACTGGAGTACAGAAGAAACCTAATTTCCTTCCAAATCTCAACTACTTGTCCAAATTAAGGAGGCCAGAAACCAAGGGCCCTCCCTGACCATCAAACCCATTCTCCTGAAGCAGCATGCACCCCTGCAGTACTCTCTAAGAGACTTGTTAGACATGAATTTCCTAATTTTCAGTCCTTTGCTGCTGGCCTCCTGCCTGCCAGCTCCCTCTGCACCCGTTAACCACAAGAGAACACCTCAACCGCATCTGAGCCTAACTCCAAAAACACATTTAGGGATGGACACAGACACAAAGTTCAGATACAGATGATAATTTCCCTCAGATTTGGGGTATTTAAGTCTGAGAATACCTATTGATGCTATTCCTAATGGCTTTTGTTGTTTTTTTTTTAATTAATTTCAGTGTAACTGCTTAGATCGAAACACAGCGACGTGCACCTACAAAGGAGAATGTGCCCAAGTTTAACCTTATCTAGGATTGGAGATTCAAAGAAAGACTTCTTTTTTCTATCTGGGATTTTCAGTACCTCGAAGCCAGAGCTCAGATTTGCAGCAAGGACAGGGACCCAGGAGCCAGGATGGCTGGGTCCTGGCACTGGTACGTTCACTAACTGGTAGCAAGGTCTGGAACAAGTCAGTTGACCTTCCCATACAATGCCCGACTCATCTGTAGAATGGGCACAAGGCTTGTGCAAGTTGTGGTGTAAGACTAATATTTGTACCTTGTTTTGAGATCCTGCGGTAAGTAACAGCATGTGTGTTTGTTGTTCATAGAGAGAACAAGTTGCTTACAGTACTATCATCTGCAATACCATAATATTTAGAAATCCTCACTTATGGGGTACAACTACCCTGAATGCAACAAAAACTCTCCCTGCCCCAAGAAGCTTACAAATGAAGCACTATTAAAACCCCAAAACCCCACAGTGGCTAGGTGCAGGGCTTAAATTTCCATTTTCTCTCAGCAATTTCCCACGAGGGGATTGTATGTGAGAGCACACAACAGAGAGTCAGATCACACCCAGTTCGGTTGCTCTGGCATGCATTTGGCAATACAAGAATGACATAAATTAAAGTGAAACCTCTTCACCTCAGCCTAAGTGAAAATGTGCAGAGTGAGGGGGGCAAGGAGGAAGGGGCGATATTGATCCGTATCTACTCAACAGTCAGACCAGTGGTGTGATGGCAACAAAAGACTTGCCTTTGCTTTTTCAGTAACTAATAATCTATAGAGAATCATTTCCTTTTCTGCTGTTAAGATAACACATTTGCCACCTCAGCTGCATGCAAATAATTCATGCCTCTGCTTAACTAATTTACCTCTCTGGTGCAGACAGAAGGGCAGAAGCCTCCCACCATCAACCAACGAGCAACACTGAAAAAGGAGCCAGCTCACCCAGAACTTTCTGAGGTGTTTAAATGGTTAGAGGACAATGGCACCAAATGCTCGGCAGGACAGTCGTGGCTTCGTGAGATTAAATGGATTATTTCTGCCGGTCCTCAGTCCTGCCTCTGACCCACATGTGGGTTGCAGGCTGGAACTGACATGATCCAAAGAAAAGCATTTGATAGCTCTGCACATAGACCACAGCTGGTCAACAACTCATCCCAGATTTAAACACAATATATTAGCTCTCATCTGCTGCCAGAAATATTACACGCTATTAAAAGCCCAGGCCCAAGAAGTGTGCTGAAACTGAATGGGCCTTCACTTCACATCACTTGAAAACAAACAGGCATCAGGTTGGACATGCGTCTGTATATGGTGGAAACCTTGTTCTAATCAAAACACTGATGCTACTTTCATTTGCTTGCATATGCACACCTCTCTCCCTGCTTTAGCTCAATGCAAGCAAGGTTGCCTTGTCAAGCACCAAAAAGTTATGAAATGCTACAATTAATTAAGCTTGTCTACATTGAAGCTTCAGGAGCAGACCTTTGTCCAAGGATCACACACCAGTTTTCCCACAAGACTTCTACCTTGCTCATTCCAGAAGGTGGGAGATGCTCATCCTGCAAAGGACAGAGCAGGGATGCCCTCCTTCTCCCATCTCCATCAGTCTGGCCTTCATGCTCCTGCTCTGTTCCGCAGCTGCAGCTGGCTGCTCCTCCATGCTTTCAGTTGGCCAGTAAGAAGGATGGTTGAAGGCTTCACTTGTGTCACTAAACATCCACATGGGAGAAGGAGGGGGTATCCCTATGCAAGACAGAAAAAGAAACAAAACACTGGAGTTACAAGTCAAATACTCTCCTTGGGTGTCCAGACCTTCCACAGCAGTTTGTCCCGGTTTATCCAGTGAAGTGTTACTTGACTGTAGCATAGCTCATCCTAATTGGGAATCCTCAGTACCTTCAAACCAAGTAACTCCAAACAGAGAGCACTGTTTCACAGCCTGTGAACTTCTGGGTTAAGTGACTTGCTCCCTGCTATGCACACCTCCTTGGATGACAAAAGATGAAAAATGTGTTTCCTCGTGGCAGCACTCAGCTCCGTGGCTGAGATGGCTCCTCCATCTACCCCACCACCCCTTTCAACAGAGACCACCAACAAAGCGTAGGGTTTACAGATTAGAGCCTCCTTTGGTTCCAGTGCCAAAGGCCATGGGGAAAGCTAATGTGCATCCTGTAAAGATCACAATGTTATGCACGTCCATAGTGGCCTGACTCAGCCTTGCTAATTCTGGCTTTTCTCAAACTCCATGTGCCCAAGTTTGCCATCTCTGTGCTGTTCTCACAGGCAGGCTCCTGGGTTTTGGAAAGTACATTTACCATGGAGATTTGTCCCACTCCGTGGCTGGCCCGTGGTATGCAAGTACGACACAGCAGGACTGGCGTTTTTCATGGATCAGGCTACCAGTGCTGCTGGCTGTGGCACTGCTGCCAGAAGCAGCCTCTTACCTGTTATGTACACTAGCTTGGGTGAGTGGTGAGTCCCATGCTTTTTCTCTCCACCCCTGTTATCTTTCTTATTCTCCTCTACCCTGTTCCCAGCTCCATCCTCTTGTCTTCTCTATGAGCATCCCTGGGGCTCCTGGCTCCCTGCTGGTGCTGCCAACCCTACTGCTGGCCATAGGGGAAGGTGGTCTGTGGCTTGTTCAGTCTTCCTAGAGGGAGGTTTCCTGGTGGAGGGAAGCAGTGAGATGCCACCTTTTCTTTGGAAAACCTGGTGCCTCCTAAGCGAGGGCACAACACAACTAAGGGTAAGGGTGAGGTGAAACACTAAGAGGAAAAAAAGAGAAGGGAGAACATCTTTTCACAGTGTGTAGATGCAAAGTGAAACTATTTTGACAGATTCAGCTCTCCCACATTGAAAGGCCCAGAGTTTCTCATTTCTGACTTTCCTCTGAGGCACGAAATTTCACCCATGACTTGACAAACTGTAACAACCACAATGCTTTGTGGCTCCTTAGAATGCTGCTGTTACCTTGGCAAAGCTCACCTTCAATGTTCTGTTGGGTTGATATTGCCAAATTACTCCCTTTTTTAGGGTTTTCCTTCTTTTGACTCATCTTGCTTTGCTAATACTTCTCCCTGGAGCTGAAAATGCAGCAATGCAGAGTTGGTGTTCTTAGCACACTGACATCTCCACGGCTGGATACAGGGGGCCAGAGAAGAAAACCTACTAGTGGGCTCACACTAGCAGTGTCCCTTCTACTGGCAAGTGATCACCACCAGCTTTCTCATGGATATGGAGAAAATTGCTGAGCTGCTAATGTGCACAAGAGCCATTTGCCTTCAGCCTCCTCACAGGGACCCACCTAGCACAGAAGAGGGCAGACCCAGCTTGGCAGCCTGATTTTTGACAGTCTTCATCTATAGCCCACGTAGTGGGCATTTAAATCAATCATTTTAAATGAAAAGAACTGTGTTTAAACCTGATCTCAGGAAACTTCAGCCATGTGCTTGGCTTACTGAGGTTAGCTCAGAGAAACAGTAATTCTCTATCTTTGAAAGGATGCAGGGGGTTTGCTCTATTCTGTTTCAGTTAAAGAACAGTCTAGCCACAGAGATGAAGGAATTGGGAAATGTTTCAGTCTGGAGCGAGCATCTTACAAAAGGAAATGGTCTCTCTCAATGAAGTTGCAGAGGGGCTCAAAGGGGTGGATGACACTGAGTAGTTCATATCATACAAGGAAACAATCTAGGATTAAAAATCTATTATTCTGGGATTACTGAATGAATTTTCCTCCTAGCATTATGAAAGGTTTCTGTTTCCCTGTTGAAAGATAATCTTCTACAATGTTGCCTAAATACAGAGTACCTCATCCACTGACTGTCACCATTGTTGCACCCTTTGATTCAGGGGAGGTGACAGGTCAAAAATGGGGTAGTAGGTGATTGTACCACCTGTGGAATATTCATGCCTAATATGCTGTTAGTTAGAACTGATACTCAAGATATTCAAGATATGTTTCCTGCTTATTTCTCCTTCTTCCTCAATGCAATTTCTCATTTATTGTTTCTGTATCATCTTGGTCAGTTTTGGCATTGACACATGCAGCAGCCCGTATATGCTCTGCCCTACTTCAGGGATAACTATCATAACTCTCAAGAATGGTTTTAAAAAGCCAGGAATGGGAAAGAACAAAAAACAAAAGACAAACTCGATGCTTTGGAGACCTTTATTCCTGGCGCACATGGGACTTAAATTGTGTTTGTCTCCACCCCCTGCTTTAAAAACATCACGCAAAGCACATCTCTCTTCAAGATCTCTTGCAGCTTTTAAAACATAGAGAGCAAATGACAAGTTTACCTTTCATCTACTTTTGAAACTTAAGTTAGGCCTTATTGGTAACAAGTGAAATCAAACTGGTTGTTGCTGTTTAACTTCTCTGTGTTATTTCCTCACATGAATTAGTCATGATCAACTCTACTTGGCAGCTGTCCTTACAAAAAACAGAACAGAGAGAAGGGTTAAGCACTCCCATACAATTTACCCAATAAATTTGTCATACCCCTTATATAGAGCTGTCCCGCCAGTTCTGCCTGTTCCCTAACATATCTGTCACTTTGAACAATGTTCGCAATATTTGAGCAATTAGGCATTCCAAGTGGAAAGGTTAATATACCTTACCCTCAAATGCAGGGTGTGTTTTGTCTTGTGCCTCCAACCATCCTTGATGAGCATAGATTGCACAACAGCCGTGAAGTAGGAAGGTCTTTCAATTTCAGCATGGCCTAGACTGTTTTGGTTTAGCAAAAGGCTTGTAGTCCAATGGCTAGAATGGGACAAACATACCTTGACTTGAGTGCTATTGAGGGAGATCACAAAGGGGGAACTTCATTGCTGTTACCACTTTCTGAGTGGTTAATGCTTTGGTCACACTGACATTAGTGCAAAGCCAGGTAAAAGATAACCTATAAAAGAAAGTCCTTTCATGGAGGTGGGAGTAGGACTGGTCAAGGAGATGTGAGATTTGCGGTTTATTTCCCCTCTCTTTTGCTTGAGCAGCATCAAGATCTTGGTTTCGTTTCTGGCCAGTTCGCAAAGACAGGTCTGCCTTTGTGGTCCAAGGCTGGTGGGAAGCCCAGGGCAGGAGAAGCCCTGCAGCCTTGTGCTGAGTGGGACCTACAAGACTGCAGTCCACCAGGATAGGGATGATACCACCTCCCAAGCCAGCCATCCCGAGAGGTGACATCACCAGCCCAAACCACTGCTGAGGTTAGAGAGCAAGAGCGAACTGCAAACAAGAGCCCCATAGAGGAGCGCCCCAGGTCGCCAGGAGGCCAGCAGCTGCCGGACCGGCTGCCACAGCCCTTCTCCACCAGCACACCCAGCAGCCAGCCTGCCCGCCCTGCCCACAGGGATGCTTGGCTACATAGTCAGGACATGGCTTAAGTAAGAAAACACACACCTCAGCAGCAGAGAGAACCTTTGCAGAGCAGGCACCACCGGAGCTGCCTTTCTACCCTAAATCTTCACAGGAGGGCTAGAGCGCTTGTGAAAGAAGGAGATCAGGTCTGAGATGCCTGACTGGCCCCTCTCATGACACTTGAATGGTTCTGAAAGACCTAATTCATGTTTAGGTGCTCCTGCAAAGACACCCCCATCTCACCATGGTCTCTCATGCGACAGCCCCACATTGGTAAAAGCTGCTGAGAATTGGGCACTCGGCCTCTCCACTTGTGGCTGGTGGTATTTCCCTGACTGGGGTGATGCTGATGTTCGTAATGAAGCTTTGGCAGTGAAAGAGGGACATGTTGTAGCCATTAGCAGACTCTGCATTTAGAATTTATCTGAGAAAAGGACAAAGGATAACTGGAGGGGGTTTTTGTGCAAGTTTGGGTCGACATTTTCCATTTAAATACCAAGTTCTGGTCTTCACCATTCATTGTCTTCCTCTGACCCAGAAAAACTTGATTGTGAAAATAATGTTAGTTAGAAAATAATGGAACTGATAAGTCATTGCAGGCACATGTGTGTCTCATTATACATCAGTTCGGTTTCACTATATATTTTATACTATGTAACATAAATTTCACTATGCGCAACAAGTATTTCAATATGTGATAGTCAGAAAGTGGCAGTTACACTAAAAGTTTCAGTATGTGGTAGGATATTTCAAATACTATAAATTCTCCTTTTAAATGAAATGCCTTGTGTAGATTAGTAAGAAATGCAGTTGGTTTAGTTTACCCAGTGTGGTTTTCTTTCAGAACAGTATTTAGTGCTGTGCTGTTCAATTGCCATGTTTATTTTAATCATGCATATTAATGGATGATTAAGTGAAAATTCATTAAACATATACCACACATGACTCAGGCAACCTGAGGTCCGTTTCTTAGATCTTTTATCTCAACTTAGACCTCCTATCTCAACTTAGACAATATTAATAAACACGCTGTATTTATAGAGCCTGTCTTAATCAATGAAATAAGGCTTTGATCAGTTGACCATACAAGTATCATATTGATCAGGCCTTTTGTTAGCAAACCCTGTCCCATTTGATGGAAAAGAGTACTCACCATGATACTACTAGACCAAAAAGCTCTGTCATATATTAGAGTTACCAGGTCATCATGTTTTCACATGCAAAGTCCTTCAGCAGCACAGGGTACAGATTACCTTTGAAAGATACTTGCTGTGAAACAAGAGCATATAAAAAACAATCATGTGGCTTAGTAAAGCCAAAGCACATCTGCAGCAAGCAAGGACCATCTCTTGCAACATCAGTCAAAGCTATACTAACACTTCCAGACTGGTGAAGCAAAGCAATTTCCCATATTCAGTACCTGCTATCAGAAATGCAGAAAGAAGAAAACATTACTCTACATTTTGGTTATGAGAATTTCTTCATTCTCATCTCTTCTAAACACAAGTGACACTAGAACAGCTCCACGCAAAGTTCTACTTTATGCAAAGAACAGCCTCAGCAGAGAGCACAGGGCAATGCTGAACTGCAGCCCAAGAGAGAAACATCAGCCATGAAACATCAGAGCAGTTATCTCTGCTCTGGTTTCTGCCCTTCAAGATGTAATCACAAACACAGTTACATTTTCAATGGTCTGTACTGAAGTTCAGTGTTGAGAAGAACTGGAAGCCTCATCTACCCCACCCTGCATTCAGAAGACAGGGGTGACCCTGCACTGGTGTGACTCTGGCAAGCCACTTACAGAGTTAGAAAGGCCCTGGATTAATTAGAAACTGGGTCTCTTCATGTAACTCCTTGCCCCATCACAGGCCCAGCAGACCTCACTGGATCCCTGCCAAATAGTTCAAGTACCTATTAACCAAAGGAAAGGTAAAGAGCTTGGGTTATAATATGCTGGATTTCAGCCCTGCAGCTTCAAATCTCCTAACCCACAAGAGCAGCTTAGCTATGTTTGGAGTCAAAGACCTCTACAAAGCCTTGTTAACAGGTGCTCACTGGCATACACTCAAACAGATGGCACTTCGGGTTACAGCGATTCCTTGGCTTCTCACAGGTGGTGCAAAGGGGCTACCAAAGCAAGCAGTGACACACTTGGGGCTGGCCTGAGTCTGCTTATTCTTATTTATTTGGCAAAACCTATCACCATGAGCGCTTCTTCAGCTCAAGGAGCCAGAACCAGAGGCATCCAGTATAAACCTTGGCTGCCCTAATCTTTCACAATTTAAAATCAAGACTCACAGTACTCCTTGTTTGCAGTCTCTATCTACTGTAAGAAACAAATTCTACCCCAGACACACTGCAAAGTAAGGGTCATGAGCTGCGTCAAACGTTTCCCAGGGACTGGGTTGAAGGAAACAGGAATATCTGTGCCAGATGTGAAGCATGAGATAGTCTGGAGAGCAGTGGTTGCTGCTTTTGCTCTAGACAGGAGCTGGAATCTTGAACCATCATGAAACCTTGAACCATGAATGTCTCCATGTGCTTTCTCCATGGCAGCTTGAGAGCAGCCCTGCCATTGGCCAGTGTCCCTGTGTTAAGACTGGATAAAATGTGGGCTCATCTCCACTCAGTAGGATATCTGGGAGGAAATAAAGGTAATGGTTTTAAGTGCATGTCTGCTTTCCTGCATGACCAAACCTGAGCTGCTCCTGCTCAAGAAAAGAAGTGACAGCAGAGCAAACTCTCCTATATTCCCTTACTCCCATGTTAGATCTGGTTCAAGACACATACAAAGCAATATATTTATGCCCTAGATTCCACTGCCAACAAAAGCTAAATTACAGTGATTTTCCTGTAGTCAGACTGCTAGTCCAACAAGTTTTTGAAGGAGGGAAATATATTACACACATCCTCCAAGTCCCCTCCTAAGCACTGTCAGGCTATAATTTTAGCTTACTCTTATTACTGATCATGTATAATTGATGTTGAGCCATCCTTTAGCCATCATGAAAGTTACATTATCTAAGCTGTTGCATTACTTTCACTAACTCATCTCATCCAAAGTTTTTAGTATTTCCTGACTGAAAAGGCAGAACAGCAACAAAAGTTCACAAAATATATACCAAGTCATTTATCAAATCCAAACCTTTCATCCGGCCCAATTAAGTTTCACATGTAGGCTAAACCACATAATTTCAGGAAAAGAAATTGCAGCTCAGCTCACAGTGTTGGCTGCTGCGATTTCAGAAGCAGCTGGCATTGGCTTGAAGACAGCAGTTTCATGTGTACTAATAACATTTAACAAAGGACTTCTCCATCTTTGCTGACTAAAGAAGTAGGACCATTCATAGTGTATAATTAAGCTGTTGAGTTTCCGTTGTTTTGAATGTGACCTATCTTTTTTCCTCTTTACTCAGCTATGGCTAAAGCTAATATCTGTTCATCAAAATCCTTCTGTTTTGAATCAGTGTATCTTCATCTATGCAAATTTGAGAGAGGAAATGCTCACAATGCAGTTCATATCCCTGACAGCTGAAACATTCCCATGGAACATCTCTGCCACATTCACGTTTTACAGACATTTCTCTGTTTTTAGTCAACTTCTACAGGTTTTCAGACAGAAAAAGTTCATCAGCCTCACTTCCTCCAGCTTCATCAGCAAAACATCAGCATGCAACAGGCAAGAACCTTGCAAAGTGACACCTTAAAGGCAAAAACCTGATAAAAAGGTTGCCTTAGCATGGTGTGAAAACCTTCCACATTGGCAGCTTTCTGCATTCTTTTCTGTTGATTTTCTTTAAATCAATTTAAATTTAAAATTAAATTTAATTTTCTGCCTTTTTTAAAAAAGAACAAATATTATTGCTTCCTTTAGCTCTGATTCATAACAACTGAAGATTTCAACAAAAACTGAAGATTTCAACAACGTGCACGCAAGCAGTATTCTGCCGACCTTATGGAAGGAAAAAGACAAGTTAAATCAAATCTTCTCATTCTTTGTTGTAAGTCTCTGCCTCTAAACAATGCTCTCCTGGGAGAGGGGAAGCAGCTTTGCTTCTCTGGTAAGATTACTTGGACCTTTGATGGGAAAAGTCCTTTACTTGATGTTCATGCTGTGACTTTCATGTTGCACGACATAAAATAACTGCAAAATTCAGCATCTCCCTATGTGGACAGGGAGGCATTTCTCTTTTCAAGAGCTGGGGTTTGCAATATTGTTTACAAGGATGGCAAAACTCCCCAAGCTTTCATTCACAAACGCTCCACAAATACAGACAAAAGCCATGAAGGAGACTCAGCGGTCACGTTTGCATCTTAAACAAGATGGTCAAAATGAAAGGAAACAGGTTGTTGATTCAAAATAGCACTGTGAGACCACCTCTGCATTAGCACATACTGCACTTTATTTAAATGCAAAATTAGTGCGTTTTACCTTCTGGACAGCTGCAGAAAATGAACAAATTGCTTGTTTAATGCTGGATTTCTATATCTAGATATCTGCTGGTTCCCATTTCTCATAAGCATAGAATAATGCTGAGGATAACACAGATTTTATTCTATCCTAATAAGAGAAAACAGCAGTTAAAGAGAATGCAGCACAAAAAAAAAAAATCTATGTAATTAGCAGCTGTCTTTTGAAGCTGGCATATCTAATAAATTCCTTATGTTTGGGTTTTGATGGCTTTTTTGTTTTTTTTTTCTTTTAATTTTTAAATTTTGACATCCCATTATTTTTACAGAGCTGGCACATCCAAAGAACTGGAGAGAAACAGATAAATCCACATAACTTCTTACATGTGGAAGCATCAGAAGAGGCTGCAATCCCAGGATGTGTTTAGGAAGAAGGTTTCTGCTACATGGGGGTTGTGCCTGAGATCAGGCACTCAGGCACAGCCTTGGGAAGGACATTGCTCACAAGGCACAAACTAGTGCTGGTGTAAAGGAACCTCACTGGTCCGGCCAAACCCAGATCATTGCAGCCCATGTGAAAACCCAGCATTAAGAGTACTCCAAATTATTTCTCAGTAAGTGCCATCACAGAGCAGGTTCACACCTTCCCTGGAAGCTGACATTTGACATTGACATTTATCCCTTGACCATCTCCGTGGTCATAACGAAAACCACCAAAATGAAATTCAGGAGTCAAGTCAGATCCTCTTTGCATTCCAGCAAGGCCCATCCTAAACCCTGGGTGGCAGGAGAGGGGAACCATGTTGCCTTTTTCTTGCTCAGATAGCAATACCCCAGAGCATACTGAAAGCAATTATTTCCATCTGCCACATGCAACCTAGAAACCTAAAAAATTATTCTGCTAATAGAAAACAAATACACCAGTGTGTAACCAGAAGCAACCTACTGCTTTCTTTCAAAAATGGCCACAATGCTCTGGAGATGCCATCACTTGTAGTTCACTGTTCTACTATAGTAAGGTGGGTACTTACTGCTGGTCTCTGGACCAAGCAGTGTATCAAGCAGAGGTAGTAAAGAAAAGAAGTACATACAATACTGACCTACTGTAGAAATTACTCTTTCCTTTCGGTCTGCATTTGAAAACTGTTAGACTAGTCATTTTTTCCCCTTCTTTTGAGGAAATACTGATAATGACCAAGTTAACTACTTGCAGAAAGACAACTGCTTTGAGATTATGAAGTTCTTTGTGCAAACAGCCAGTCTGTCATAAAAAGAAATGTGTAGGATTTCAGCAGGTACAAACTTAGATTTCAATAGCGCAGTTGCCATAGTTTAGCCCATAAAATACACAGATATTTAGCTGGTCACTGATACTAAGATTATTGGCCACTATCAACAAGAGCAGAGATGTCACTCTATCAGTACACATTACTGCTCCCTGTTCCTATACAGCTGACTTTAAATCTGCTGCATCCACATGTCTGTACTATCCAGCCCCAATTTCCAATAGGCATACAGGGCTGGGTGGGGAGGAGAAAGGAAAGGGAAGCTAGCTGTTGGTATCATTTCTGTAGCCATTTAAGCCCTAACTATTTGATAAAACAAGGACAAGTTCAGTATCTTTATAAACAACTTGTGCTTAACACTCCAAGAAAAACATAGCTTTATAACCTGAAGGCACAACTTAACCTTCGAAGAGCATTAACAATTTTCTTCTTAACCATAAACACAGGACTACAGAGACCCATCTCTGTATTCCATACTAAACAGATTCCCAATCATTATAGACTACTGAGAAACATGCATGCTAAAGAGGAAAACAGATGACCTTCCTTCAAATGGCATGGATGAAGTCTGGTACCTGGCTGTTACACCATGGCACTGGCTCTTTATACCCAGACACACTAGATGCACCCAAATTGTTGATGACCCAATCTACATGGTGTGACCAGGTCATTCTCAGCAGCTAAGACTCAGTCCCATGCACAGAAGATGAGCTCAGATTGAGTTACCTGGCAAAGAGCGAGTTGCAGGCTTGGCAGGACTAGCAGAATTTTAAATGAAAGATAAGACCACACGCTATTAAGGGGAAAGTCTCAGTAGCAAATGCATAAAGTGAAGCTCTCATGTTTGCTAGAAAAGAGATTTTAACTGAGAAAAAATCTGCAGTTACTAAACTTGTCACAGTATTCCCCATGAATTTCTCAATAACTGAGAAGTAGACTGGCTAGAAGCAGACAGGCTAGGCAGCCACTCTCCCATTGTTAAAATAATTGGGATGTCTCAAGATCCTCAATTGAGATAAACTAACTCTTGTGGTCTGCTCTTGTTGAAATATTTTGGATATTCTCGGTTTCTGACAGTCCAAGGAATTCCATTATTTTGTTTGACAAAAGAGGCAAAATAAGTAGATCTGCAGGATGAATCCCACAAAATCATCCTCTGAGTCAGATCAAACAGGAGCTCTGTCTCAGACTGCATTATTCATCCCACCCCCTTCTTATTTATTGGGAGCTGCATTTGCCAGACACAATATTTTCCAGCAGGAAAGTAAAATACTAGGAATGATGCCTCTCCCTGACCATACATTCTACGCTCAACCTTATCAAAGCAGTCAAGAAAATCTGAGGGTGCTACCCTGGGTTGGTTCAAATTAAGCCAGCCAAGCAAAAGATTTCTTAAATTTTATTTATGAGATGTGAAAAAGTTGCCTCCTTCTCTCCAAACCAGAGTGTTAAATACCAGAGACACTGGGAAAGGGGCGCCTCTATTATTCAAGAAATATTTGTGTGCTTTGGGTAGATTAATTGCATTTAGCATTTTGGTTAAACACACAAACAAGCACAGCTTTTTGTTGTTGCTTCAAATGAAGCCAGAGAGAGAACAAAAGGCATTCAACCGAACCAATTTAGGTTTATAAACATATTAATTTTAAGAGCGCTATGTGTACACTTAATACGAATTTAAAGCAGTCAACCTTTGCAGTATGATGCCCAGTTTCACTGCATCCAAATAATCCATAAATCCAGATGCAAGCTGTCATAGACACTTCTTTGGAGAGTTTGCAAAGTTAAAAGTCAATGTTTCCTATTAATTAATAATTGTTTTCGGCTGTTTTGGCAAGTGATTAAAACAAAATGTCTGCCTTTAATGTTACGGTATGAAAGTTTTCTTCTTCAGAGGCCTCAGTGCCAAGTGGGAATTACCTCATTTGCAGGAAGGTGTCATACATGATTGCTTGGAACATTTGTAAGCAAGTAAGATGAACAGATACTGTATCTGCCAGTGCAACAATTTCCATGCCGTGTCCACTAAAGTTACACACCAAGCACTTTCAGAGGAACATCAGCTGAGATAATTAAAACAATGCTTCTCATGTTAATGGAGTACCATGCTATGAAAGAGTCATCCCATAAAGAAACCATACAGACTGCGCATCATTTACCAAACTTGTGAATTCCATATCTCATGCCCTTTAAACTTTGCACTGCAAAGCATGATAGCACCCGTCCCTTCTGAGCTCCGATCCATCACCAAGTTATTACTGACAGGCTTGCTCAATATATCAGCAGATGGCTCAACACAACCACAGTTCTGACCAGTACCAGCTCCACTGCAGGATTAAACTCAGCTTTGAGAAGAACCTGCTGCCATAAGTAGTCTTCTAAACACTGTCTTTCATTCCAAAACTTCTACCAACTCGTTCCCCCAGTAAAACTGAAATAACAGTTCTCCTGTAGGTCAAATTTCCACATCCCTGCAGAGGAAGGACAGCAGAAGCTGAGAAACTCTGCTTGTAAAACAGCAGTAACATCCATAGCTATCATCCCTACCTGAACATCAGACAAGCCACTGGGAAACCTTTCTCTTCTGCTGTTTCAAGAAGCTTGCAAAGTGATGAAAAGTGCAAGATTTGAGCTCCACTTTTTCTGTTACATCATGGGAGTTGCTCCTAACTCTCTCTAGCTCTTGGCTTCTCCCTCTAGTTTTAAAAACTTTAAGGATGTTCTTATTTTCTTGAGGTGGGATTGTTTTTACATTAGATAGGCAGTGACCTACTCAGCAGAGAGCGAGCACAAGCAAAAGCAGCCTCTTGTTCCTGTGATCCTATTTGCTATTGCAAAATAAACTCAAATAATTCTCAAGAAAGTTCCAGCCACACCATTCACACTTTATTTATTTATTTTTATTTAATTCTACATTGTATAGTAGAATTAAATAAAAATCCCTGCCACTGATTTGCTTCAAACAATTAGCACCAGTGCTAGTCAGCAAAGTGATCCCTGTCCTAAGGTTACTTCAGCTCCAAGAAAACCCTCTGATATAAATAATAAAATCCCTCAGGAGAAATCCTGCAGGTAAAGATGAACACTCAGATTCATTACTATCAGATCAAGATGCACAGGTGGTTAAAGAGCATGCAGCAAATCCACAGTAATTATTCATCCTCACATTCTCCCCCATCAGCCAATGCCAGAGAAAGCACTCTGATGCTCTCAGAGACATGAGCAACCTGTTTACCCTGGGACAACAAGAGGTAAAAAGTTCCCTATCTTCAGGCAGTTGTGAAAAGCTCACGTCCTTGTTTATAACGTGGCAACTGTGGCACATACCCATACATTAAGATGTTAAGGATCTTCTCCTTTATCGATGGTATCCACATTCATTTCAGTGTAGTGCCTCACAGCGTGTTAGGATCAAAGCAGAACACCAAAATATGTTACATTTCATTTAGAGCATATATTATATTAAAGATGAAGAATACATTTTTATCCCATCCAGACCATACCTTGCAGCAAAGGTCTACTTGCTGATGTTGCACACTCAAAGCCTTTGATTAGTTTAACATCTTTAATGATGAAGAAAATGCTCCTTTTAAAGAATAAACATTTTTTTCTCAAACCCTCAAGTTTCCTGATACCATCAAATGCCATTCTGGAATAGGAGCTGCATGTGGTTTTGAAGCACTGTTAATTGCCTGCAGTGACACAAGCAAGGATTGACTTGGGTGCGGGCAGGGCAAGGGTGGTTGTGCAACAGGCCTCTTCCATACACCATCACACAATCTCAACTGGGTTTGCTTTTAGCAAGAACACAGAAAGCAAATTACACAGAGGCAGCAAAACAAATGTGAACAAAAGTAGGTACCAGCTTTTGTGGATCCTTCCATTTAGTTGAGTGACAGTTCTTAAGAGAATTTAATCTTCGCCTCATGTTATCTTCCTGGAAGCTTGCGTGGATACCACAAACTAAGCCTCTGTTAGAGATGGGGCTCGTAAACTCAGAAGACCTAAATTTCAGAGCCCTCTGAGATGATAGCTAAAGAATTAATCGTTACGCCCAGTAGCTACAGCTCACTCGCTTCATTGTTCAAAACATGCAGTAAAAAAAGCAAGGGCTGCATTATGGAAACTGTGGCATCTAGTTTGGGGGAGGAGGGACAGAAAAGTGCAAGTAGATAGGCTTCACAGAACTGAAATATTTTTCCCCATGCCCCAGAAAGACACCAAACCCAGTGTGATTTATGAAGGCCAGAGGGGATACAACTCCTGCTGCACCTCCCCGAGGAAGTCAATCGCAGCAGAAGCCCTGAATGCATTCAAGTTTCAGTAAGAGATAAAATAAAGACCGCGAAGTTCCTCTTATTGGCATATTAATTAAAACCACACAATATATTTCAAGGAAATTGTAAGCTGACCCATTAGGGTTGTGTCTTCTTACCATGGGAATAATTGAATGCACAACCAGAAGTAGGGCATCGACTAATTTCACTGAAAACCGACATTATGGTTTCTTAGCGAAGGACATTTGGGCAATAAATTAAGCTGGGTGTTTTTTGTTGGTTTTTTTTCCCTATTTTTGTTAAATTGCCATTATGGTCATTGTTCCAGTGAGCTTTTCAACAGCTGCCAAGTATAAATTTATATAAAATAAAACAAAACTGGCAGGTTTCTGTAAGGAAGCAGATTCCCCAGATTGGCAGAGAAACTTCTCAGGTGGTTCAGCAGAACCACACCTCAGCAGAAAGGTAAAGTCCTTGTGTGTCTTCCTATTGAAAGGTGCCAAGATGTAAAGTGCAGAAATACTGACAATTAAAAGTGACACATCCTTTTACTACTGCCTATAGAGCCTGATCCTGAATACCGACATGTTTTTTCTACAGCTAAACCCAATATAAGGGAACCTTATTCTGACTGGAAAATGAAACAGAAAAGGCTTGTGACCAAAACTGAGTTTGGTATTTGTTACACATGTTGAAAACGTATTCTACTGTCTGTATGAAACATTCGTACCAGTACAAAGTAAAACTTCACAACTGTGAAATCATAATTTTCATGACACAAAGGTCCTCAAGTGACTCCATCACTTATTCTCTGAATAATAAAAAGCAATTCCAATGATTCAGTTTTCCACAACACAATGTACCAAAGTAGTAACAAGAAGTGCCTGTGCAGACTGTGCCACCATTTTGCGCAGGGCCTTCCGACTCCTGTGCTGCAGAGGAAGAAGCTCTGAGACAATTTTTGTAAAGAAAAGCCTTCTTAGGCAACACGCTAAAACTACGCGGTTAAATGCACCCACTCAAGTGATGGGTACTGCTGGCTCCAAGGAGAGGGCAGCTACAGCAGATGGTGTCACCAGGGGTGCCAGACGATTTCACTTAGCAGGTGAAAGCCAGTACACCACCACATTCATGGAAAAGACAGAAAGGAAACCCCGAGATGGGAGCTGCAAAATGATGAGTGAACAAGAAACCTGGGTGAGATCGAGAATCCAACTCTGTCATTTCACTCCCCATTAAGTATTTTTCTCTCAAGCCCCACCTTCACTGTTTTTTAACTCATTTCCCTCACCCCTCCTCCGCACCTTTCTCTCACTTTCTTCCTACAGGGCTAGCCAGTTTGTGGTAACAGAAGTGAACTCACACCTCAGATGTCAAAGGAGAAGCTGTGCCAGAAGTGTCACGGAGTGCTCCAGAGATGGGGATTTGAGTCATAATTGCTGCACAGTTACTGATAGCAAGCCCGCCAGGGAGAGATGGGCGCTGGAGAGCAAGGAACAGGTTCAACCTTATCTCTTGTCAGCTGAGGTCAAGGATTAGCTAAAAATTAGGAGCTGTGAATTAAAGATGAGTTTGGAGTAAGGGACAGAACTCATATGATAAAATTGTCATAGTGAAAACAGTGAACAAGCTGCATAACTTCCTGGATCATGCTGGCACTTCAGGGTTTGAGGGACCACTCCTGCAGCCTGATCTCTGCCTCCCATTTGCCTTGTACAGACTCAGATAAACTTTAAAATGAAGAAAGACCTGCTGATTTCAGTAATCTTCAACTGTGGAAAAAAACCCAGTGAGAGTTTGCGTACATACGACTGATGGAAATCAAACTTCTGAAGTGCAGATTATTTTAATTATAGCTAGAAGAGCATGCAAGGTACAAGTCTCAGCCAGGCAGTTTCCATTCTGATCTTTAATTCTGTAGTGATGAAAATACTCATGAGCACCTCCTTCTAGTTGGAAGAATTACAGACTATCTTTTAATGCCAGTTGGGGCTGTATTGACCCTAAGCAACAAAATCTCAAATACACAAGAAAAAATTATATATGTGTATATATATATATATATGAAATAACTCATCAACCAGTTTGTGCAGGTGAACTCTCTGCATTCCTTTTACTGCAAGACACTCACTGAAGGGAGAGGTTTATTGAACAATGTTATTGACTTTTCTCCCCCCTTCTCACCCCAGACTGGTTTTCTTTGAAAGAGGACCTAAGTCCTAGCACCTTTTAAGACGTGCATGTGAACTTACAAAACACCATTTGACAAAGTCTAGCAAGTGATCCTCCAGATTCTGGCAGATACAAACTGTATCACGTACCTGCTTTATTCTTTCCACTGTGTAACACTCATAATTACTGTGAGTGCCAAAATGAGAACATAATGTGTATTACTAACTAGACCAATATGTGTGTTCCCACAACATATTCATTTTATTGTATCTGTCGACCTATATCAGCGAAATGATGCAAGGATTAAGGCTTTAAACATCTTCAGTGGAAAGTGCTATTTTAAAATCTGACGCATCTTGGCAGTTTCAAGTATAGTGAAGAGAAGCTCCTCCAACCCTAACAAGGCTGTTTGACTGCCTCTCTTTCTACCTTAGATGTTTTTTTATCCACAGAAATATATTAAAACCACATGGAAAGCTATACCTTTAAACTTCATATAATTGCTAGCTATTTTATACATATAAAACCACAAACTACACAAAACTCCTCTTCATGTACCTGTTTGCACTGCTGTATTTGAAACAAGTTTTCTATTCTTCTGTGTTCTTTCATCTCTTGTTTTGAGAAACTGGTGTTTCACTTCACAGTTAAAAGAATTTAATTACTTGAATCATAAAGACATGAAAGGCAAGGGAAGGAAAGAAAACACCTCTCTCATTTTAAACTTTTCTTCCACGAGCTGATTTGATAGTGTAACTTGAAAGTATAGAAATCTGAAATCTGCTTCTGAGCACTTGAAACTTTACGTATCTTTACCTCTCTCTCAAGAGATATTACTCAGGTTTACCGTGACATTTTGAAATGTCACCATCCCTGTCTCAAACCCAGAAGTTTTAATGCAGAAAAGACACCTACTTGCTTTAATTCAGAAATCCATTCTATATCAGATGTGATATTTTAAGAACCTCTGTGCATACCCTTTTTCATCCTAAGGAAAGAAAAAAGATACCACTTCAGGAATCTCTCTCCTTTCCAAATAAGCAGGGACTGCTAAAATCAATGGCTAAGGGCACTTACCAAATGCCTAACTATTCTCATACAGCCACAAATTTTGAACAAAAAAAAGTTTAGGTTAGGGAGGGAATATTTTCTCCAAAATACATTTTTGCCATCTCAAGAAAATAACATGACTTTTGCAGTAAAGATAGAGTATAATTTTGGTTTTGCTGCAAGGCTAAAGTTTGAAAAAGTGGTAGTACTTGCCAGAGATCCATTCAATCCCCACATTTCATCCATGTCCACCACTAGCACAACAGCATCCATAGGAACCCTTTTGATCACTAACACTGCTCTCCTGGCACACCTTGATAATAATCAATATTAATATTAAAGTTATATAACTGTGTGATCAATTTTAACATCTACATGTGGCAGCATATGAATGAATACATTTTGTAAGCTAATGCTAAACTTGCAAGCGAATTAACATGTAGGCTCTTTGGAAAGTTTAAAATTATTACATGTAAAAGTGTTTAATTTGGAAAATACCCATAAAAGGAATTAACTTATCCTTTTTTTTGTCTAGTCCCTTGATGAGGTAAATTACCACCGGCAAGCTGGGAAATTTGCTTAAGACATTCTCTAAAGTGAATAGCCATTGTTTAGCCCTAGATGTCCTCTAAGAGTGTGCTAATACACTTGTAGAGCCAGGGTGCAGATTTTCCTAGAGAGTGAAACTGAAAAAAAACCCCAGCTATAGTCAGTGTTGTAAACAAGGAGTTGTCACTTCAACATCATTCAGCATATAAAGAAATAATAATCATTAAAAAAGTCATTATTATTATGCAGCATATAAATAATACTGGAAGTGATGATCAAGAGTCTTCACCAGCTGATAGGTATCTGGCTGTCAGAGCAAAACAGGCAGTAACAGAGAACCGAAAGGACTTTCCCAGTCATCAAGTCCAATGACAGCTATTGCAAGCTCTTACCCCGTCATAACTGAACCTTGGCTTGCTCCACTGCTCCCAAAACCCTCAATGGAGAAGTAACAGGGCTTGAAGTAGCTCAACAGTTTTCCTTTCTGCAAATTTACTAATGGCTTGTTCATACTCCTTGTTCTGGTGCTTGATCTGTCCTTAAGATTGAATATTTCTTCACATACCTGCAAGATTTCCCAGTCACACCAATACACATATGCAGCAGTACTTGCATTTCCACCACTAAGGCAGCACAATCTGTATACCAGCCCAAATCCCTGCCTCCCCCACAGGAAGGTTCAGATCCTCACCCCAGTAATTCCATGTGAGAACCACTACTCCTTGAAGGCAAACAGTTCCCAACAGAAGGGGTGCCCGTCTGAATTTTCTGTACCAAATGGAAACCCAGGATTACAGGTGCTTTATTAGCAGCATGACACACTGTTGTACACCTCTACTGATTTCCCAGCAGAAACCTTTCTTAGTCCCTGTGCCCACTCCATATATTCATTACAGCGTCTTATCCCATCCTCCATTTTTTAAAGGGTTACCAGGCCTTCAGATGTCAAGTTCAGGTTCTCCCAAATACTTACAACCTCCCAACTTTCTACTAGTACCAATCTATTTTATATAGGATGTTCCTCCCCTCCCTCCCCCCAAATTAACAGGAATGAATTTAAAACTAAAATAACCCATTTCTAGATCTTAATGAAAAGTTATCACCTTGCATGCCAACTGACAGTGAGCTGATTGACCACCAGTGGTATCAAAGAAATAATTGGAAAATTCACTGTTTCTTAACTAAACATTCAAAACTGAAGGCAGCCATTGCCAAATGATACGAAATACAGTGAAGACAGAAACAAGCTTCATATTTTTCTTTTTTAAACTATGATTTAAATTGCTCACCTGATACACTTAAAATCTAAATACAGAGGGGTGTGTGTACATGTGTATGGCGTTTTGCTTGTTACTGGAATAAATTAAGCGCTCTGTTAGATTCTGATCAACTCAGAACAAATACATTTTTTCAAGAAGTTACAGCATTTCAAAGCAAAGTATTTAATTAAGCCACAACACATCTCCTGTTGCTATTGCTATTCACGCACTAAGTAAAAGAAACTACAAAAAAAATATCATTTAAATCAGGTAAAGCAATGATGCTACTTCATTTTTGTGATGATGTGTTTTTGTTTAGACACATCACCCAACCAGCTCTTCCTACTTATTAACTATTAATGAAATGGTTTTTGTTACTCCTTGACAGAAATCCTTATTCAGCTGGAAATAAAGACAGACTCACACTTTGTTTTATTTTTTTAATAAAGTTTAAATAGTTAAAATAAAAGAGTTTGTTTAATGCCAAGCTATTTCTTTGTTCCATGCTAGGCCTTAAAAATTGGATTTACAGGCCATGAGAAGATGCTGGTGTAGAATATATTAAAATAGCCAGTGACTTACTCCAGCTTACCTTAAAATGAAGGAAACACAATCTTTAGAGGTTTTTAAATGTACTGTCTTTTATCCTGATTAATGGAAAAATTATCCCTACAAAAGACTTTTTAATATGAATACTACAAAATATTTGCTTTATCCATTGGCAGGAACTTGAAATTTTCCAGAATATTTAGATTTCTCTGCCTAGGAAAGTTTATAAATGCCAATCCAACACTGTAACAAAAATTCCAAACAGAACTGGAAATTAGAATGACTCAATCAAATCATCCCACTATAAGAATATTGTATTTCAATTCTGCATAAACACAGATCAGCATGGTTTGTTTTGTTTTAAAAGTTGCTCATGACCCGCAGAATACAACAGCGGTTTATTTCACCATTACCTTTTCCCTTCCATTGCCTTAATGCTATTTCCTCATTTACATTGAAAACATCACCCGATTTGTCTACTGACTTTCTCTGCCCTTGAGGTTTCTTTCAGCTTCAATTCTATCCTCAGCCAAGGAGATCTTTCCCATCTTGCTTCATAAAGAGGTTTTATTTGATTGAAATCTAATTTTAGGTAAGTATCTTACCATAAAGAGAGTATGGAAACTAATGGGAACAACAATGGGAATTACCTGGACATTTGCCAGCCAAAACTTTCAGTAAGAACTTCAACAGTTACTATTTTTGAAAGAAAAATGTCATACTTTCTTTAAATTTGATAATATTTCACATATTTGATAGTATGTCTACTACAAACACAGTCTTGTGCCACAAACAGCCACAAACTGAAGACGCAGTGATGTAGCACACAGTCTGATGAATTCAGGTTAACACAAAAAATGGTAGGTACCTAGTAGCAGCTGCAATTGTAACAAACATTTAGAAACCAAAGCAATCCAAGAACCTAAAAGTACATCTGCTAAACTACGAAAAAATCTGTGTAATGACATTAGAAGCCTCCAAATTTCAGCCTGATTGCTCAGGGACCACAACAGAAAACTAAACTCAGATGTAAGGAAGTACCAGTTTGGAAAAGTCTCAGCTTTCAAAAATTCAAGATTATTAAAAAGCAATACATCTGCTCATCATTCTATGATTTAATTGTTTTCTAGTCTATGGGAATAAACAGCAGGATACAATCATTTGCAACATCCGTTTACTGTTTTTTTATTAACTTTTTAAACTAAATTAAGAAAATACTCTTACAGGAAAAAAAAAATATCTAGATGAGCACAAAGAAATGCCATGACAAATCCTGAGCCAAATGATCCTACATCATTCCTAGTCTATGAAAACTGGTTTGAATAATAAACATACTGGAGCATTCAGTGACAGCATACAAATCAAAAGTATTTGTAAATTATTAAGCTGTGCATGTTTTTAAGCGACAAAACATGCTCACGGGTTTGCTTTAAAATTTCTCACTGCTTGTTATCAAAGTTAAAAGATCATTTGCATACCAATACACATACTGTAAACATGAACTTCTCATTAAGGAAAGATGGGTTTACAGTAATTTGATCTTTTACAAAAAGCTATTGGTAACTGAATCTCTCACTAACTTTCTAGAAAATTAAACCAATGTTTCCACTCTCAAAGTTGAAACACTACCGCTTTAGGAAACAGCCCTGTTTATTTGTTAATCAGAAATACAATCAAGTGGCATATTTCCATTTGCTCTTCGGCTGACAGTTTCAGCATCATTCTATTTTACAAGGAAACAGCAGACTTGCAGAAGTCCTGTAAGTTCTTTCATATCGCAACTGATTTAATTACAGCGGTGAAGAAAAGCAGTGGTGATGCAAAATAAGATCAGCCCAATTGCCCTTATCTGACAATAGGATCTCTCTTCCTGTTTGGCTTGCAGCAGTGAGGACTTCTTGTTTTGTTTTGGGTTTTTTTGTTTTTTCTTTTTTTTCTGGTCAGGCTGCCTCTGTCAAGACTGACAGAAGCAAGAAGTTGACATGCCCTTATAATTCCAGCTTGAGAATGATCCTCATACCAATATAGCTGAGTTTCAATCAGTAGGTCGGGGAATGATACTAATGTGGAGAAAATTATCTGGATAGCTCATATGTTCGCTTAGCCATTGTATAGGTGTTTCCAGCATTGGCTCAATTCCATGAATCATCACTTGAGTCTTCTGCTCTCCATCTAATTCAAAGAAAAAGAGAAACCACTAGTATACCATTCAAAGTTCACAGAAAGATTAAACATTTACTTACACTTAGTTCAGAGTAGATTCAATTGGTGTTACACAGTCTAACATTCAACAGAACAAAAAGCAGGAAATACTGGTATGGAGAGAGCTGAGATTTCTATAATCTAAAACAGAAACTTCAAGCTAAAATTAATTTGAAGACAAAAATCTGGGTTAAAATGAAACTTAATGAAAGTGACGCTCTTCTTTATTAGCTGCAAGGGTATTTTTCCTACAGTGATCACAACTTGGTGTCAACACAGTTAAGGCATATCCATCTTGCATGGCTAAGCACTACATGCATTTTACACAGATCACACTTAAGATGTTCAGCTTCCTCAAATGTACTAATAAAATTGTATTCTTAACACTGTGATTTCCTGATAGTGCTGGAATGTGTGCTTTATGTCACACATACAATACGTGTAATACTCCTGAAGTAATTTTGTTTTCCTAAGAATAATTTATTGAAGTCACTAGCAAGATTTCAGAGTTACTCAGAAGGCTGAATTGGCACCAGCTTTGTGTCACTTTGTTTCATCTCTTGGAAAGACTAAGTAAGCGAATGATTCCCAGTATAACAAGAATATTTTCTAAGAATATTTCAATTCTTTTTATTTATACTTGTCCCGGAGGATGGCAAGTACTTTGATCCTTTGATTCAAATGATGGGAACCAGCTAAAGCAACTGACATAACTGTCATGAAATGAACTAAAAAAAAACCCAGAAAATGAAAATTTATTTCAGAGCCTTGAGATGAGAAGAGCATCTGAAATATGCTCCAAATAATCGTTGAGGGGGCGGGGGGGAGGGGAGAGAAACAGTAGGCAATGACCTTTTACTGATTTTATACTATACTCCAGCATTCTCACATGGACCTACCGCAGTGAAATCCACACTCAGCACTCAAAAATATCACTGCCTTCTCCAACTGGCATTTTATGCCCCCTCAACTCTTTATATTACAAACAACCCATCATGCTCTCCAAGAGCTGCATGGAAGACAGTAAACTCTAGAAGTGAAGGGGCTCTTTCATTCAGCTACCCAGCTGTAGCATAATTCCCATTTTATAAGATGCATAAAATTTTATTTGTTTAGTAACCAGGATGATTTGACAGCTGCCTGAAGAAGTTACTTTGTATTGTGTTATGGCTATCTATGCCAGCACAGGAGAAATTAGACTAGGAAGAATTATCCTTGATTATGGTGCTGACTTTATGCTAATAATTGTTTCTGCAGAAGCAGACAGTTATGTTTGCCTAAAATCATTATATTTTAATTACTTGTTACCTATATATAGTATCATATTCTGTACAAAAATACATAAAATATTAACACTTGATTAAATATACAAAGCTTGATTTTCTAAATGGCATAGTGTATGCATTATTACACTAAACTAAGCATAACAATTGCTGGTTTCTGGTTTTACTGCAGACAGGTCATAGAATCATCGAATCATAGAATGGTTTGGGTTGGAAAGGTCAGAAGAATGCAGCACGTCTTTAAAAACCAAACTTCGTCATTTCCAACCAAAGCAGGTATTTATTGGGCTGAAACATTACCAGTCACACCGCCAAGAATATAAACTCAGAGAGAAGATCTCTGAAACCAAGTTTTTACATTGAAAAGTTAGGGATCTTCTAAATATTTTTATTCTTAAAGTAACTTCCAATTACTTCTTAAAGTAACTCAAATTAAAAACTATGGTTTTCCATAAACAAGTCAAAGAGTTGGTGACTTTCACATTTCGCAGTATTATCTAATTTTCAGAAACAAGTAATTGCATACACAGACAGAAGGTGGAATGCTGTTTCAGCATTAGCACTGTGCTAGCCACCTATCCATAGTTGACTCTGCTCAACAAAAACTTGCACAAAACATAGATGAAAAACTTCACTACCTCAGTATCATCTTCTTGTCATTGGAGGAAAGTCTTATGGATGATACTTTCTTTTGCTTTTTCTTTTACTGTGTGACAGAACGTTCAAGGATGTGTGTGCTTGTCTGTACTAACTTAATGCCTCTTCTTAAAAACGAAATGCAGATAATCTGTGCATCCCCATTCCCAGCTCCCTACCCAGCTTTGTCTCTTTCTTATACAAATCTTTTATTCTGTTTTTCAGCAGACTGAGAAAGTCTCAGAGGTCAATGAAGAACTTACAGTTTAATTCAAGTCTAAATCTCTGCATTAGCATTGTTTTTACTTTAGAAGTATCTCAGACAAAGAATCACTTCTCCTAATTCCTTTTCCCCTTGAGGCTTGACTAAAGAGATCCTATCTACCAATTCCGTATTTACTGTAGCCTGCATTCACAAAAATCCATTGGTTTTACTACAGCATTCTTCCTCCCTTTTGTTTCTAGGAGCCATAAACTCTAACTTAAGTCACATTTACCCAGACTTTCCTCAAGTCCCATGTTTTCGGTAACTTTCCCATTTTGAATAATATAGAAATCCTCTTTCCTATAGATGGTCCCTCTGCTCTATGTAGCAAAAACCTGTCAACAGCAAGTATGCAAAAATAGTGGAAAGTATTCTTGTTTTCTCAACAGCTCTTGAATTCTTATCCATGATTACCACTGTGATCTAGGTTCTGTATTATTTGCTAGCTCTCCTGAAAACTTCACCCACCTGGTTTATAGGTATAATAGATTTACACAATATTTTTCCTAACATTACTGTTCATAGTCTTAAGAGCTTATTTTGTATGCACTCTGACAGACCAAGTGCTGTCCTCTTCTTCCGTACCCCATAGTCTATGAAAACAAAATGTCTTTTTAGACTGATACCTCTGTAAGGGCATGCAAGTTGCTAAACACAACATATATTTGAATGAGAGGCATAAGATTTAAATTACTTAATCACAAAGAAGATTCATGTCATTATATGCCACTGGACGTATAAAAATTAGGCTAAATAACTGTGCACCTGTAGTGCACGGGGGTCCACACCTGACAATATAATTATTGTCAATACTCATTTTACAATATTCAGTGATGCAGTAAAAAAGAAAAACCACCAGCATTACCAGGATTTCCTCAAAACCAAAAAGTTCAGATTTTTCACCTCAGTAACTATTTTCTTTTTAAAGTCATGATGGAACTGAGTTATATGTTAGTCATCATATGACCTAAAGATGGCTTCTTTTGCTTTCTTGCAAATTAATCTCAGGAAAAAGATGAAGCAGAGATATCAGAAACATTTCTGAGAGCAGAGCAATACCTGTTTCTTAGGAAGTTTTTATAATGTGTGTACATCATAATTACTTAAAATCAGAGTATTTTTATATTATCAATGAGATGCACAAGTGATAAATACTGTTTTGGCATTTATGTCTCAAAACCAATTAAGTCATCACCTATCAGAATGGTTGCCCTTGGATTATATTATTTTTCTTTTATTTCCAGGTGGAAATTCCTCTAGTGATACAGAGGGGATTATAGCCCCCAAGTCTCTAGTGGCAAGTGAAAAGATTATAAAGGTTTTTGGTAAAACTTAACGGAGAATGGACTGACAGCAGCCAAGAGGAGAAGGACTTGGTACGTTGGTCGATGAGACGCTCAACATGACCCGCAAATGTGACACTGCAGCCCAGAAAGCCAGCTGTGTCCTGGGCTACATCAAAAGGAATGTGGTCAGCAGGTCAAGGGAGGTGATTCTCCCCCTCTATTCCACTCTCATGAGACTCCACCAAGTGCACTGCACTCAGCTCTGGGGCCCCCAACACAAGAGGGTTGTGGACCTGACAGAGAAAGTCCAGAGGAGAGTCACAAAGATAGATCAGAGGGCTGGAGCACCTCTCCTATAAAGACAGGCTGAAGGAGTTCAGCTTGTTCAGCCTGGAGAAGAGAAGGCTGCAGGCAGACCTTAGAGCAGCCTTCCAGTACCTAACTGGGGCCTGCAAGTAAGCTGGAGACGGGCTTTTTACAAGAGCATGTACTGACAAGACAAGGGGTAATGGCTTTAAATTGAAAGAGGGTAGATTAAGATTAGATATTAGGCAGAAAATCTTTACTGTGAGGGTGGTGAGACACTGGCACAGGTTGACCTAAGAAGCTGCGGCTGCCCCATCCCTGGCAGTGTTCAAGGCCATGTTCAAGGCCTCCTAGGTCCCTGCACATAGGAGGGGGTTGGAATTCGTTGGTCTTTAAGGTCACTTTCAGACCAATCCATTCTATGATTAATATTCCAATTGCAGAAGGCAACCTGTTGTGAACTAAGAGACATTTTAGATGGCTTAATTTAGACATTAACTCAAAGGCTTCAACACTTAAAGCAGGAGCTCAGACTAATAAAAACGTCAGAACAGTTTTCCAACTCTGTACAGAAAATGGAGAGAGAAGCAGGCAAGTTTGAAGTGAAAGGTTTAAGAAGAGCTCTGCTCCCCTATCATCTCAGTGATCAAGAAACCACCACAAAGAAAGTATTGGCAAAGGACCTTCTTTGCAGAGAGGCATCTACTGGAAGGAAGCAAGAGACTGCAGCTGTTGCAGCTGAACAGAGTCCTTGAGGCAGTAGCTCAAACCCTCGTCAACCTGAGGCAGCTTGGGTTCCTCTTTTTGAGACCCTCCTTTAAGACAATGCTTTAATTACTATAATGTTTTCTGCTGCTAATCCCAAACTTCCTCTAAAAACCCTCTATGCTCAAGAATCAGTGAGACACAGAAAGAACAGAGAAGAGAAAATCTGTAGTCTTCAGAGAATGTAATAAGATGTGTAATGTCATGCTATCACATGGTAAGTTTTCCTATTTACTTTAGCTATATAAATTATGGATTGCAAAGTAAATCACTCAATATTAGGAAACAATAATTAATTAGGTTATTCAGTATCAATTCAGATTGTTACGCATATGCTGATGCAACCTAAATACTCTTTTTCTACTGAATTATCTTTTAATTTAGAAAAGAAGAATTAAAGACGAAGGGAAAAGAAACTATTGTTTTTGAGAAACATTCAAGTGCCTAAGAGCAGAATAGTGAAAAGGCACTACATCTGGCAATGGTATATATTCAGTCATTTTTCACTTAGATTAGCACCACAATGCTCACGAATGCTGCAGCTACATACTCCCTTTTACCCACACAGGATCAGCTTCTCTAGCCAGACTACATCTGTGATGTACCACTTAAAATTCTTCAGTGGAATTAAATAACTCCCTTCGGATTTATGGCCTCCAGCAATCATCTGTTATGGCAATTTAGCTGGTTTAAATTCTTTTGCTGATAGACAATACAAGATATTCAGGATTTAGAAAAATCAGCCCTGGAGTACTTCAATTAGAGTCCTTCCTATGCATGCCCTTTGTATAGCAAGTCCTAGAACCTGCCTGTAGTCATCAAAACGGACAAGAGAGAAACCACAGTTTCTTACTCAGGTCCGCAACACTTACAGAATTGGCTTTAAAACCCTAAAAAGGGAAATTAAAGCCTTTATTTCCAAACCAGGAACAAAGAATTCACTTCTTGCATGATAGAGGGCCATAAGACTGTATTGGACAAGGATAATAAAAAACATAAGGAATAAATGTATCCAAGGAAAGTGTCATACAGTAGCAGCCTTATGAGTAACATAACAAATGTAGTTTCCAGCTTTTTCACTTGTGAAGTGGGCCGTAAACATTTGCTTATCTTTGGAATATATTGTATGTTCTAAATTAGATGATACTACAGGTATTCCTGACATGTTATACTACACTGTAGGAAAACTCATCTTAGGTCAGAGATACAAGGAATGGAGTTCTCCTTCTGAGGCTGTGTGGCAGCTACTTTCCTTTACACTTCTCCAGTAACTCAAGATTACCAGGTAGGAGAACTGGCCTTTAGGTGCACGCACCTTAAAGCGGGCAGAGCACTCCTTGACTGTGTGCACTAAGCAATTACTGCCTTGGACATCTCCGAATCTGAAGAGACATAGATTAATATCTTCACTGTGAAGATATTGCTATCTCCTTAGGATATCTTAGAAGATTACTTACAGATGCATAGCTTTCAGTAATGTACTTCATGTGTAGATGCAACCAAGCTTGTTACTGACAGATATTGCTGACTCAATTTTTAAATCATAAAGTAAAAGCTGGCTGTGATAAATCCCTGGGAAGCAAAGGTGAAAATTTCCTTCCTGAAAGCTAGACTTCTGGTATAGCACAGAAGAACACATATAAAACTATGGACAACTATTTACGAACACTGCACTATGCTAGCAAGCAAATTCTAAAACTATATTTTCACCTGTAACCAGAGGTGGTAAGAAAGAAATGGAGAGTGGCTGAAATTATCCTTCGCCTTTCTAGGCACATCAGGTTGGATATTCTAGGACATACAGAGAAGAGGTAGCCTCAGACAAGCCTCATAGTCTAAAGAAGATGCACTCCAGTGGATTCTCCACCAGTAGTAGAATATAAATACTTGATAAGCATACTTCAGTTTTCGCACTTTTAAGTAGGTAACATCTCTAAAAAACCCAAACCTTCAATACTGTCATTAACAGTTCAATGTGATGCAGGGATATAAAGAGCTTTCAAATGCTAGCACTGAAACTAGCACTGGATGTCATTTACTACAAAACAAGCTTCACAATTATTTTTATTGCAAGTACCACAAAAAAATCACATTTCTTGTGGTACATGAACTATCCATAAACTTCACGGGTAGCTGTGCCTAGGATTGCTCTGACCCAGGCCTAGGACTTAGCATTTTGCTTGGTTGAACTTCATGAGTTTGGCACTGGTCCACCTCACAAGCTTGTCAAGGTCCCTCTGGACGGCACCCCTTCCCTCTAGCGTATCAACCAAACCACACAGCTTGGTGTCATTGCCAAATATGCTGGGGGTGCACTCAATCCCACTGTCCATGTCACCAACAAAGTTGTTGAACAAAACTGGTCCCAACACCAATCCCCGAGGGACTTCCACTCATTACTGTTCTCCAGTTGGACACTGAGCCAACATATAAAGGCCTCAAATAGGAAACCAAACTTGTATTTTAAAGAAATATTACCTGCTCAGCTGAGTACTAACAGGTGATCAATACCTATGCAATTTTATGGGAAGTACATACAAGTTGAGCTTGGTCAAATCTCTTGGTCAAATAATCACTTGTTCTTTGAAAGAGCTCAGTACAAATATATCAGACAGTGAATACTTACGTTGCCTTTACTGATACAAAATATTTTATATTTAAGAAATGATAGCTCAAAGGTCAAAAGCTATTACACATTCTATTAAGCAGGGTTTTTTTTAGTTACATATTTTAGAATAGGAATAAAATCTTAGTATGAGTTTCCAGAAGCTTCACGCTAGCCTGTTACAGCCATCATATCCCAGGCTTCCCACACTTTTCTGTGAATTCTACCCTACCACAAAAAGGATCCTGCTTATGACAGTAGTAGGCTCCATTACTGGAAGTGATTAATTTTCCACAGCAATCTTAGGATAGTTTTCACCTCACTTTAATCGCACATAACCAAAATCCTTACTTCTTTCCTCTTGCCTAATTTGGAATAATTACCAGTTTAAACAGAAACACAGATGATACACTGGATCACAATCTGCAGGATATACTATTCAGTATCCTTTTACCAAGAGCAAGAACACACAAAAAGTTCTGCAAAGCTGACTAAAAGAGCCTAGCCACAACAAAAGGTTCCTCTGACCTCAAAAATTTAGAGACTGATATGTGACACGAAAGCGCAGGCCTGCCTTTCCTTTCTGCCTACATATCCTGACAGCCCTGAGGAAAGCCACCAATGCTGATTTCAGGCAACAAACTCGCACACAGAAATACACGGTCAGTGCATCATTCAGAACAAGTCTTTTTCCTCTAAACAATTCTGTATCTGGAATAATCATTGTTTCAAACACAATATGTGGTTTGGAGAATAAGAACTTCAATTCCTGGATATAATCCAAATGCCCAATATGAATATAAATAATCAGGTAGATCTGGTCAACTGGCAGCAACAAGAGAATCTCTCGTTTTAACCATTGAAAATAACATGGGTTCACTTGCTGAAACTGAAGGTCACAGTTTTCCTAAATATATTTTCTCAGCTCTACGTATTCTCAATACCTACACAGTTATCTCTGAGAACTTCTAACTGTGACGAGCTTCTGGCCTCAAAGACAAGTAGTTGTAAATAAAATTCACAACTTCGTATTTTGCTAACAGATCTCTTGTAAAAAAAATGTTGTTTTCTAGTAAGCCTACTGAAGAACTCCTTACAGGTAAGAGAACGAGAGTGCTTAACACTAAATATCGGGAGCAAATCAAATACTTGGCATCACCCCTATGCATCATTTTCTCCTCCACATAATTTTTCCTCTGTCATATTTCCTATAATCTTCTACCTCAAGTCTGCCCCCAATTTAGATAGCCATATTTTTGAAAAGTAACAAAAAATGTGCCCTAAACTAATCACCAGAAGAAAGTTTATTACACTTCGGATCATCTTAAATCTCATACAGCCAGAAATTACAGAAAGTATGTAACAAACTTCGTGTTCCACTGAAGCAGATTTTAGGGAAGTAAAGCTGACTGCAAACACCAGTAAGGCCATGATGCCTGAGCAGATTATTTATAACAATTCTCCATGCAGTCCAAAGCAGTTAACTATTGACAGTAGTACTTAGATGACCAAGGGGATTTTTCCTTCTGTAAAAGAGTTCATGCAGCTCAATGAAAGAGCAGATAGAGGAAGGAAAGAAAAGTTTTACTTAACTAAGCTTTGTTATGGTTTCTTTATTATTTTTTAATATTTAATAGAAGCTTTAAATGGGGTTGTTGTAGTAAGTCCTATTTTATGACAGAACCCTAAAATGCTTTCTTAAACATCTAACATTTTAGTAGCTCAAAGGTTTTAGAAGACCTTAAAATGACCACATCTAAGATGCTTCCTGTCAAATATCTAGCTTCAGACAGAAAAAATAGAAAGAAAAATTGTAAGATGAAATTCCCAGGAAATATTCTTAATACCCCTTCTTCCTTAGCATCAGTACCTCAGCCTTAAACCAGCAATAAATCTGTGCTAGTTTATAAAAGACTGAAACTTACAACACAATTTTCAGCAATACGTTTACATTTGGCTATGCACACATGAACAAAGCGGCAAAGTTCAATGCAAATCACACTGCTGTTCCATGTAAGAAGCAAGCACACAACACATTTATATACACAAGGAAGAGACAAGGTGTGCAAAGATAATCACTTAAATGCATGACAAATTGAGCCCAACTTATCCATGATATGTTTTCCATTGTTGAGGGAAAGCTAAATCATTTTTAGGAGTTGTGCAGCTTTTTTAAACAGCAGGCATCTTGACTTACAATAAGTTAACCCTTTCATGCACCATGCCCTTAAATAGATCTGATGTTTCCCTTCCCTCTAAACTGTCTACAACTGACCTTCAGAAATTAAGGCTATCTCTGTATACAACCAGGGAAATGAATTTTATCATTATAGTTCTTTAAAATAAAAAAAAGAAAGAAAAAAAAAAAGAGAAAGGCTTTTCTCTACGAAGACTGGTATAAAGCAAATCAATTTGCTGTAAAAGACCCTGTTGCTCAGAGTTTGTGAGAAATTTTATGTCATTGTTTTCAAAATCCTATCATGCCACGCAAATAGCAAATTCTCTATGTAATCATATTAAATATACCCCATGCATAAGCACATTCACACACTTTTATAAGTTTTTTAATGGCATTCTTGAACTTTCAACCTCTATATTACTTCAAGTTACTATAATTCACATCACGCCTGCAAATACTCTTCAATTCTAATGGCTGTCCATCTTATTATAATGAACTTTTCAGCTAATCAAATGATGAACTATTCCTAGTAAGGCAAAGAAAAGAAGGATTCCCGTTACTGCAAAATTGTTATCAGTACAGAAAAGACCAACAATATTTACTTATTTTAATCAAGCCATAATGCTAATTGTTAACCTGCCCAGTTCAATAAATCAAATCCAAAAGTAGACATTTGGACATAATTACAATCTTAAAGCATTGCCCAAAAAGCGATAAGCAACATGTACACATCAAAGGCTTAATGGTTGCTAATGCATGTTTTGCACCTTCTCCCATTTAACTGGAGAAAAATAAACTGGTTTTGCCTTTGCTTTTTTGTTTGTTTTTTTTTTTTTTTTTTAATGCTCTTTCCAGTAATGTTATTATGATACTTAACAAAGCAAACACCTTCACAAGAAAACTAGACATGAAAATGGAGATGAGCTATTCAGTTAACCCCAAAGTAATGGACAGTTTTGCTCCACATCTGATAAATTCTTCAACCTCTGCTGAGCTGATCAGTAAAAACTCAGCTAATTGAATCCATCTATGTGAAAAACCACAGGCTCAAGTCTGTACTGCATACATCAAGCTGAAGGATTTCTTCTTCAGCCATGGCGGTAATAGTCAGTGGGGTCAGGTCAAAGAGGGTTAAAGTGAGTCAGGATATAGCCAAAGGAATACATCAAACACTGATTTTAAAAGGGCAATTAATCTTAGACAGAAATGCTTCCTGGGGAATGAGATCTCAATCTTAAGAGCACACTACATGATGTAGCAGTAAAAATGTACATATACAAGCTTAGAGAGCTTTCATCCTGTGATCACAAACAGAAGGGGAGTGCTGTTTATCAGAGAAATACAAACCCTTGCTAAAATACTTACATTAGCTTCTTCCGGGCCCTTACTCATTGAAAAATAAATTCTTTAATGAGCAGGCGATAGAGTTTGCACACATGAAATATCTTTTCCTATACATGTACTATACGTTCTTTTGAACAGCTAGTAGATTAAAGTATTTAGAGGTCTCCACCAAAGTATAATTATAGAATTTAGACTTGAAAAAACTTTCTTCAGGAAAGAAGTAAATAAATGAGTAATGGAATATCTGAAGGGCTCTTTAGCCTAAACAGTAACTTTAAGCAAAATAACAAAGAAAAAAATCCCCCCTAACAGCTACCTGCTCAGCACTAAGTTTGGAAGTGAATTTTTATCAAAAGTATATTTTAATTTAAGAAAAAAAAAACCCAAGAGTTAGTTTTACAACAGACAGATAATCATCTAATTTTTAAAGATACCTTGACTAATAACAAGTATTTCTTTTTCAGAGTTCAGAAAGTATTTTCCTACTTTACAGCAGAAAAGTAGATCCATAAGACTTAAAACTCACATATACATCATTTACAAACAGAATTTATTAAGTTAATATCATCAATTAGTTAGCAACATTATAGGAATGATTAGCTATGTGAAAAATACACTGCAGGTACACAGCTCTGAAATGAGTTACAGCTAATTTTGCTGCATTAGTTTGCAGTTTTAGAGAGTTGGCTTTGCAACCATCCTTCCTTCAGTCTGGGGAAACTGATCCCCAACATCACAAGTGGCAGAATGGTGTCTATTTGTGCATCTGGTCCATATATCTAGCTTCTTTGCTTAAATTGCCAGTGACTAACAGTTAAGATACTGGACTTAGTGAAATTTCCCAAAGTGTACAGACCCACTGAATTTTGCCATTTTAAGTCTGGTGATGATACCATCAGGACAAAGGGCAAGGACACAATAGGCATTCAAATCTTTTAAAACTACAGCACCTCTGTGCACATCCCAAGCCACTGCATAAGACTCTTCCTTTGACATAAGGAACAGTTTTACCTCTACTTTCTTACAAATATTCTTCAAATCACTACAGGTGCCAAATAAGATAGTACAATTTGTCCACTGAATGTGAAGTTACCAAAATCTCTCATTAAAATGAGATACTGAAAAAGGCGACACAGCTACTGCTAGCAAGCGCTGCTGAATCTTAGAGAAGAAAGACACAGTCAAAAGTGTTTATTAGTAGATTACTCTGCTTTTCATTATTGACATGGCTGCTACTTTTCTCCCAGTTCCCTTTGTAGGTCCTTTAGTTTTGCAGGTTCTCTTCTTTTTAGCCTTACAAGATATTTATCTCCTGGGAAAATCAGTTTGTACCTACACACATCAAGACAGAACAGAACAGTACTGCAAGAGAGAAGGAAGGAAGACTGGAGTGTTTTTGCTCAATCTACCCCTTATGATACAGTACATATATCTATTTTAAAGGTACAGATGCAGCTCATAAGATGAACTGCAAGCCACTCTCTGGACCTCAGCGCAAGTGCCTATTCAGCTAAATTATCTCCCCCTCCACACTGCTTACTGACAGTAGAACCCAGACTTAATCCATGAACACAGCTCAAGTTTTCATGAAGAGTATTACCTGGCCTAGGCCAAAATTATGCCGGAGAACTGCTAATAGTCATACAGCACAAACAACATGTTTGAGCCTTCCTTTTGTTTACTAGAAAAAATAAAACCACTGATACCACAGTGTCTAAATCTGGCTGTGCCCTGCAGTGTCCTGGCTGAGAACTTCATGCTGCAAGTCATCACAGAGGTATACTGCTATCTCCTGAAAGCTTTGGTAGAGCCATTAAAATCTTCAGTTATGCTTGTACCAGTTACAGCACTAAAGGCATCAGTGATTATACAAGGCATGAACGTTAACAGGATTATGAACCCTACTAAAAAGAAAAAAAACAACTCTAAAAACAAGCAAACAAACTAATTTCAGAATATTCTCACATTTTCTACGAAACTAACCATAAAAAAATACCCTGTAAGACTATATACTTTGTGTTTTTGATGGTTCAGTCATACTGACTGACCTCTTTGATCTCCTTGGGGTGAGACACACTGATGTAGATCAGGATTCAAAAAAAATCCAATTCTTAACTCTGTTACTGACCTCAGTGTGACCAGGTGCAAGACACATCACCCCTCTGTGTCTCTAATTTCTCCTTCCTTTTTGTCTCTTCACTCATCTTTTGTCTAAGTGATAAATTCTGTGGGAACACACTGCAATATCCATACAGTGGGTAAAGAACCTGAGGTCTCCTCCTAAAACACAAAAAATATACCTTTTAAAACTGAAAATTCACCACAAGCAAAACATTTTGTCAAGATATGCAAGGCAGATTACTGACAGAAAACTTGCCCAATTTCTAGTAATTTTCTACAATCAGATAAAGAAATGAAGAAAATATCTGATTTTCAGATCCACAGCATTCTATCTGGGACTTGAGGGTAGCATGCTGATACTCCCAGAAAGTGCAGCTTTATTGCAGTCCTTGAAGCCGACTGCTCTAGGATGAAATATACCACTTTTCTTCTGCAGAGAATTTCAGAAGTGCAGGCTTGTGACTTCCAAACAGTATAAGCTACATTGAAAAAAAAAATAATAATAATAATTTTGCTCTGTGGAGGACTTGACTTTCTCCACTTCATCCTATTAGTGTTATATAATAGACATAAAAAAAGTTTGCTGTGCCTGAATAAAATCATTTGTCTTCTGACAAATTTAAAGAGAATAGTCTGGAGTCTGATACTAATAAAACTTATTGGGTGGCCGACAGAATGAGTTCAGCTGAAGCTGAACAAATTTCCAAAGACTTGTCTGAGAAACAGGATTATTTCCTAGTTTGCTGTACCTCTTCCTATATTCTACCCTTCTGAATGTGAATGCATGTGCACGACCAGAAACCACTTCTAAGTCACAAAGCAAAAAGCACATCGCCCTTGCGATATTAGGGAAGCTGCTATACGGAAGAAGGCAGGCTAGACTAGAATAGTATGTTTCAGTTGGAAGGGACCTACAATGATTACCGAGTCTAACTGCCTGACCAATTCAGGGCTGACCAAAAGTTAAAGCATGTTATTAAGGGCATTGTCCAAATGCCTCTTAAATACTGGCAGGCTTGGGGTATCAACTGCTTCTCTAGGAAGCCTGTTCTAGCATTTGACCACCCACACGGTGAAGAAAAGCTTCCCTGTTGCAGCTTTGAGCCATTCCCACACATCCTACCATTGGGTACCATGAAGAAGAGCTTAGCACCTCTCTCTCCACTTCCTCAGGAAGCTGTAGAGAGCAACAAGGTTACCACTTAGCCTTCTTTTCTCCAAACTAGACAAGCCCGAACTTGAAGTCCTTAACTGCTCCCTCATAAGATATTCCTTCCAGATCCCTCCAGACCTGTCACCAGCTTTGTTGCGTTCCTTTGTACACATTCAAGGACCTTCACCTTCCTTACTGATAGGGCCAGAGCTGCACACAGTATTCCAGGTGAGGCCATACCAACACTGAATGCAGTGGGATAATCTCCTATTTTGACTGGCTAATTATACTGCATTTGATGCCTGAAAAGATGTGGTTTGCTCTCTTGGCTGCCAGGGCACACTGCTGCCCCATGTTGAGCCTGCAATCCCAAATCCCTTTCTGCAGGGCTACTTGCCAGACACTCTGCTTCCATTTCATACCTGTGCCCAGCATTACTCCATCCAAAGTGTAACATACAGCATTTGGACTTCTTAAATTTCATCCCATTTACCACTAGGAAAGGGGCAGAGGGGTTACTAGTTACAAAACAGATAATCCTTGTATATAGTCAATTGAGGCAAAATTGGAGAAATCCTTAAAACCAAGATATGCTTGCTGTTTCCTGAGATGTTTATTCAGAAGGATCACAACAAGCACCCAGATCCCCACCATAGGTTTGTTTCTTCTCTTTTCTTCTGGGAGTAAGTAAGCAAAGAGCTTGTCAGGAAATGAAGATGGCTAACAAAACCAAACATATAAACAGCACAGCTGCCACACTATTAACCCTCAGATAACTTGCACCTTTCTGTGTACTCGGAACAAATTAATTCATTATATATCTAACTAATGAATTCTGTACTCATGACTATTAATTCTACAATGTCAAGACAACCTTTGGACCTCTACCCTTTGCAATTTTAACTCTGAAAACATAATGTCTTTCCATTACAACTTAAGAACAGAAAAAAGAAAAAAAAATGCAGCAACTGGGGCAGGTGGGGGGTTGGGGGTATCAAAAAAATAAAATCAAAAAGTCGGAAGTCAGAGAGATGAAAGGCAGATGCAGAAGGATAATCCAAGCAGATGGCGTGGTTATGAAAAAATAACAGGCACAAATAATGACTCACACCAGAAAGGAGACGTACATAATGACCTGCTCTAACCTGGAGAGCACCATTGAGTCAAGGACACAAGGAGGGTGGAACAGCTTAAGTAGTAGTCTGAAGTTCAGTTCTGACCTGCAAGATGACTGCCATAGCACAGAAGTCAGTACACCAGCACTCACATGAGTAGCGAGCTTTTAATTGTCTTTTAGCATGCCTACACACTACAAGGCACGTAATCTTTCACAACACTGTCATATCCATCTAGGATGAAAATGTGGCAAAAACTGCCTAAAATTGATCATGGCTAGTTTTATTTCTAAATGTAGGTGGCCTGGAAAAGTATTTCAACACTCTACCTTCACAGCATTGAAAAGCAGAGACCAGCCTGCAGAGAGCACAGTCAGACTTACTAGCCAGGCATAAAAAGCAAAAGCTTCCTAAACTTGCTTACTGCTGGAGCAGCAAGGATTGGGATGGTGTTGTGCAGCTCCCATGATAAATCCCAGGCCCAACTAATTTTGACCTCAGACAGAGCAATTCCAGCTATACTTCTTGTCAATCCAAAACTATTCACACTGCATGTATTTACCTCCTTATATTGCACTACTTGTCACTTGTATCAAAATTAGGACCTTACACAGCAAATCTAATCTAAATTTAATTTTCTGTTTGACTAATTTACTGGAAGTCCTTGCTCAGAAAACTGAGAGAGAACAAAAAACAATTAATATGTAGTCTTTCATACAATATACATTAAAAAAAGCTGAGAGCTAATTGAAAACAGTTGATCACTAATTTTACAAAATCATTCAGTACAGAAAGTCTTAAGAGAAAAATCCTGGAAGCCTTTTTGATCCTCGTTTATTTCTGAAAGAACTAATGACACCGCTGTAGAAAGAGGTCAGTTCACACAGCTTTTCTGAATGAACAACAATGCTGTGAAAACTGGGATTGATTGATAGCCTACTGTTTGCGTCATTATGTCCAAATGTTTACCATTTGAGTCTTCAAGGAAGCATGAGACAAAAATCAAAACAACTTTTATGAAAACTTCAACAACACTGGCAAATTAAAACTGTATCCAGAATTGTTTAGACATGATAGCAGTGGAAGAAAACTGTTTCCCTCTGCATTATACAATTTTTATCTTTGCATTATGCACAATGTCTTAAATTTCTGGTGTGGAAGAGGAAAGATGTCTTTCCCTCCCCCAGAACAACTCTGCTTTCTATCACTTTAGCCCTTTATTTCTTTAAAGCATTCTGTTGAACTCAATAGTTTCCTTTTTCAATTGTTGCTCTGCAGTTATGTGTTCATCATCTTCTCCTAATGAGTCACCATTTCTAAATGAACTGTTTAACATATTAGAAAGTTCTTTTACAGAACCTCATGCATGTCTATAATAAATGTCCACAAATAATTTTTTAAATTGCTGTGAATTATTCACTTTTTTTTCCAAGTTTGATAAACTCTGAAGTTCAGAATTGATGTCACTACTTCTGGAAGTAAAGGCCCCTTAACTGCCAACAGGAACACCTATCATCAGATGCATAAAACCATGGGAAATGCAGCGTGACCTCTCTAGCAGCAACAGATAGGTAACACTTAATTTTATTTATCTGTCATAAATGACATTGTTGCTGTAAGCACATAGCCTGATCTACCTAATCTCAGTAAGACAGAGGTTATTAGTCAGTAATGAAAAACAGCCTTGGTGCTATCTCCATCAGATAATGAATTTTGTTATTCAGCAGTTTTGGGAACATACGTAATGTGTTCTACCACATCAGCTATGTCACCTTATGCTACATTTACAGGTAACAACATGGTCCTAATATCTTCTCTTCCTTACCTTCATAGGAACTGTAACTATGCAGTTTAAACGACCACAGGCAACATGACACTTCATCTTAGCCTGTTCCTCCATAATATACTACATCCTCTCACGAACCGTGACAACTCTCAAGTTATTTAAATAACTAATTTTCTAGAACTGGAATTACTGCTGACAATTCTATCACATAAGATCTGTTCACTTAAAGGATCAAATTTTATCCATGTAAGTGGCATCCACAAGCACAGGAGAAGATCAGACTATTTTTCTGTAGCATGAATAGTAATAATATTAATCTGATTTTAACACTGGAGTCCTCATAGAATCATAGAATAGTTAGGGTTGGAAAGGACCTTAAGATCATCTAGTTCCAGCTCCCCTGGCATGAGCAGGGACACCTCCCACTAAAACCACGACACCCAAGGCTGTGTCCAACCCGGCCTTGAACACCGCCAGTGATGAAGCATTCACAACTTCCCTGGGCAACCCATTCCAGTGCCTCACC
>JASSUY010029622.1:0-29631 GCA_032466535.1 Forpus xanthops
TTAATCAAGGTGTGATAATAGCATGTCCATGTGAAAGGAGTACTATGCACATAAATTGTCATGCACAGACATTAGAATAAACCTATTAAGGTTAATGCAAATATCCTGCTCTTTAGAAGTATGTGGGCCCCAGAAAACAACTGCAAGCAGAGCACACCTTTTGCTGTAGAGCAGGTTCACCCTGTCATCTTTCCACGCAGAAAACTCTCCCAACCAGACAGCAAGTATAGCAAAAGCAGGCTCCTCTGTTTTGAAATTATTACCATGGTAACATGAAACCCTTTTGTACTTCATAAATTCTGCCTCTCTGGAGCAGCTGAAATTTCTAGTAAGACCACTTCACAATGCCTTGTGAGCATAGAAACAGCTCATATAGTTTAAAGATGACATAGAGGAAATTTTTGGAGTGCTAAGGAGTTGCTGGACCCCAGACCAGTCACCTCATCTAGTAAAATGATCTCCTTTCAGACTCCTGTGTCTTTTCAACTGAACGGGAGATGTACCATCCTAAGGAGTGCAGCCCCACTTGGCACAAGCAGCCATTAGACAGATTACTTGGCATTCTCAAAGCAAATCTACATCAAGAAGGTTTACGGGAATTTTCCTGTGCCAATGCATCTCCACACAACCCCGTGGGCAAGGCAGGGAAGGCTTCATTGTGCAACAGGCAGCATGGCCGCAATGCTGTGCAGTGGTGAGCACCATTCTGCTACCCCAAAGGAAAGAGCAGGCAGGGCTGGAGGGACCTGCCCAGGTCCAGGCTGCCTGGACAGGCACCGCTGCCAGCAGAAGCATGGCGGGATGGCTCAGGGTCAGCACAAAGCCAAACAATGAGGCCTCTTCAGCCATAAAAAAAAAACACAAGCCAACACTATTATTCCTTCAAAAATACACAGTAACAGATATTTTTGTTAAAGTACCTGAAATGAGGCTGTACATGAAAAAGCCTAACTAATAATTACTTGAAGCATTGCTAAGGTTTTAAACTCTTTTAGCATTATTAAAATCAGTACATAAAGACTTTGGCTATGTGCTGGAGGTGAGCTGCAGTACAGAAATAATAACCCAGATGACCTTCCAAGCTGCTGCTTGCCATGAATTGCTTTCTTTTGCCTTGGGGAAATTTCTAAATATATATATTTATGTACATGCAAATAAGCAAGTCTTTCAATTGCAAGGTAGCAACAGTTGCATCACTGCCCTTTCCCAAGTGCACATCACCATTCTGAGTGCAGCTGCTGAGAAAACCCCGGGAAGCACTTGAGTTTGAAATTAAAGAGCTTGCTTTAATATTTAGCTGTGATAAATTTGACTGAGAGTATATGTATTTCATCAGGCGTCTGTGAGTCAGGAGCATGAGTCACAAAAGGAGCCGTGCTCAAGCTGTTGAAGCCAGCCGGCGAGGCCTGTCCTGACAGTCCCAGTGCTTGCGTGCAAAACTCCTATTAACTCCTCTGAGGAGATTTAATTAGTGTGAGGACAAGACAGAGGACATGCGTGCTCCGCAGAGGACCTGACCCTGAGCATCTTCTTTATTTCTCCTTGTTCAAGTCCTTACATCGCCCGCACGCCATTATGTTGTAAATCCCACAGACTTGGGTGGCATCAGGGAACCAGGTGCAAGCACAGAGAGAAGAACCCCACTCCAAGTAATTAACAATAACATATAATTGCTACTAATTCTGTTTTACACAAATTACACAGTATTATTAAATTAAGCAAACCGTGTTCTTGCATCTGAGCGTTAGCAGCATAACTCATTTTCATTCCATTTTTTAAAATAGCGCTTGTAATTAGTCCTCTGCTTTCCAAACCGATCACATGCAACATTTTGTTTCTACCAAAACACCCACCAAAAAGTGTTCAAGTTCTCTAATTCGCTTCACACGGCTGTGCAACTTCTTTCTGCTCTGGGTGTTATTTAGGAATAGCCAACTGGAATTTATTGAAATTATGTCGAAAAATAAATGATGAAAATTGCTCCCCAGCTGGGTGGGAAACCTCGTGTGCCAAGTTTCAGCCCATGAGAACTCTCGCAATGGAGTCACGGGACACATGGCTGAGCACAGGAGGTTGGAGTGGAAAATACAAGCTCTTTTCCATTTCAAAGGCCGAGAGACCATAATATGGACGAGCTCTCCCCTGTGGTCACTGGCTAAACAGGCACTTGGCACACCTCTGCTTGGTGCCCTGCGTGATGACGCACTGCTAGGGCTTTGCTGAGTAATGCATCAGCCCCTTCCTCCCCACAGCCCAAGGGACCATGACCAGGTTGCCCCCCCTGTCCACCCCTGCCTGGTGTGGGCTTCCCCAGTGCACCCAGTGCCAGCCCGGTGCCTGACAGCCCCGCTGGCACACTCGCCCCCTTCTCTTCCTGCTTGGCTGGGAAGGGAGCTTTTTTTGGCCTCTGCTTCCGTCATCTGGCATTTAAATGTAACAAGATCTCTCGTTGCTAACATTTATAGCAGCAAAATATTTAAGTTCCAGGGCTTGTAACACATGTTATTAATGTCCCGTTGCCAGGCCCAGCTGAAGGCTCCCAAACCCTTCCCCGCACTCACTTTGGGTCCATGCCAGCAAACAGACAGTGTCCCTGGCTGTGCGGCAGCGGGTGAGCAGGAGCTGCCTGGGGTGACCACTGAGCATCATACTCACTAGCACACCCCAGGGTGGCACTGGAGCCCTGGGCACACTCACAGTACCAGGAAGGAGAGGAAAAGGCACTCCCCCAGGGTAACACCTGTCTGTGAGGGACTGTGGGGCCTTGAAGCAGCAGCATGGCAGTGGTGGCTGCCTCTCAGCATACCCTCATAGGATTTCTCCCATCTGCTGCCAGTGGGAATCAAGTCGCAGGCACCACCACATGCTGGCTGGGTGGGAGGTGGCACCAAGTGCAGAGCAGAGATGGCCACATCACTTGTGTTTCCTGCCAGGGCATTGGCTCCATGAGCTGCACCCAGAAAGTGCTGGCTCACAAAGGGCGATGTAGTGTTTGTCAAATGGGTCCATGCAATGGGGCAGAGAAGGAAACAGAAGGACAAGCTATGGTCATCAGCCTGCCAGGACTTCAATCAAAGGCAGTAAATTAAAGAAAGTGGTTTAAAGTGGCTGATTTAGTAATGCATGTGCTAGGGCATGTATTTAAATGCTCCCATCACTCCCATTGCAGCCCTGGCAGCCAGTCTGCAAAAACTACCTGGAAAGGAAAGGCAGAAAGCAAGCACAGCCTTGTTTGCTCCTCACTCCTCTGTGGAGTCCACAGTGCCAGGCTGCCCAGCCAGACACTCCTGCCTCCTCAGCACCAGTGCAGCGCAGGAGCAGGACTGTGCAAGGCACTGAGGCAAGCAGAAAGCAATGCCTTGGTCCCACTGTTCTCTAATAAAGATGTTCCTGGGTTTTGAAAAAGCCTAAAGCAACATCAGACCTTTACCCAAGAGTCTCTTGTTCCTGCTCCCGTTTTACATTTTGTTGCGATAACCTCTGAGCTTTGAAAGCTTTTCTAGATCAGCCTGCATCAGGCACTGCATGTGCAGGTGTTCCTCCTTCAAGCACAGGTGCTGCTCAGTGCTGCTGCTCGGCAGTGGATGAGTGACAGTGGTGGCTGCTGGCCTTCACCCACCAGTCCATCCCAACAGTACTTTGGGGTCATCTGAAAGCCACGGGTCCTCAGGGCACCTCCGGGGTTGCGAAGAATAACAGAAGAGGCTTCTGATCCTCACAGTCACAGCAAAGGGCTGGCAATACAAACCCCAAATGATCAGTCTGGCAATACAGGGGAAAAAAGCCCACATTTTTAAGGCTCCAGTTTTTTGAGCTGGTCTCCACATCTATCTCTTTGCAGTCCAAAACTCTGGGCAAGTCCTTGCCTCTGCAGGAGCAAAGCAGGCAGCCAACAGCTGTCTTGGCCACTAGTGTCCTTTCCTCCCACATACGTTTTTCAGGACTTCCCACCTCACCATGGGTTTAGGAATCTCTCAAAGGTCACAGACACACCTGCACCACCCCTAAAAGACCCACTCTGTGACAGGTTTCTCCAGCCTTCTGCTTGCAGGTCATGGCCAGGCTGTGTGCTGGAAACCACACTGAGTATTCCAGAGCAGCTCTTTGCATGTGCTCTTCTATTCTAGGAGTAGACACAGGAAAGAGGAAGGGACTGCAGCAGCCAAATTTAGACCTAGAAGTGAGAGGAGGTATTGAATGTGAGGGCTTGGCCCACCTTTTTACAACATCTGCCAAGCAGAGAAAGTGATTCAAATGCTTCCAAAGCACAGGGCATGAGATCAGAGCACCAGATGATAGGTCATTAGCAGCTCCTCTGAAGTAAAAGGGATGGCAGCCTCAGCATGAAGGTAGCTCTCATAAATCAATTCTCATAAAGCCAGGCACCATTTTTATTTTCCCCTCCAACAGCTGATTAGGTAGCTGGTGAAGGGAAGATGTGTAATTCATTGTCTGACTCAGGACAAGGAAACCAAGTCTGCTCACTGTGATGCTTCTGAACAGCTGGAAAGGGAAAGAGGGAGAATGCCTGTTAATAGTGGACATGACAGAAATAACCCAGCAATATATCAGAGGGTGACTGCCTAACACAGTTAAGGGCAGCGTGTGCTGTGAGATACCATTATATTTTAAATAAAGCACTTTGCAAGGTCCCAGATTTCTTCATTTCTTCCGTGACTGGTATGGATGAAGCTACAGCCTGACTAATGTCCTTCTCTCTTGGATGAGCTCAAAGCAACCCAGCTGGATGCTAATCTACAGGGTCCTTTCTGCAGAGCGCATTTGTCACACGCATGGTAAAACACAGGTGAAATATACTGTGGTCCATAGCAAAGTGCCACTGCCATAGCTCAGCTCCCAAGAGTGCTTGGGTGAGCTGGGTGTAGGAAATGGGAAGCAGTTGCAGTTGTCAAACATCCCCTCCCCAGAACAGCTGCTTTCAGCAGACAGGAGTGCAAGCATGAGTAAAAAATAAAGCCAGGTTATAGCTGTAAAAACAATGCTTTGCTCTTCTGGCCTTAATGTGATTTATTTGGTTTAGGCTTATTTTTGCAAAGCAGTAAGGAAACTTTATAGATCTGCTGGTAATCCTAGACTCATGTGAACAATAGAATCACAACTACTGACCAAATAAAGGAAGGGCTTTCATAATTTAGGAAAGTAAGAGATACATGAAAACAAATTAAAACTACACGGAAAATACACTACATTATAATCCTGTGTAGTTGGATATTTGGGAATTAGAGCAGTTAACAGCTCACACAAAACTTGTCCTGAAGTTGTGAGGCTGAAATCAGGCTCCTCTATGGATCAATTGGTAGGCTGTCTGCTCTGGCATACTTAATTAAATTGCTGTTGTCTCATTACCTGGGATGAGAAATGAGCCAGCAGAGTCATACCAGGCATAGGGCTGACCAGGAACGAGGGCAGCAATGAGGAGCGCCTTTAACTCGGGCACAGCCAGCGTGCATCTCCTTTGCTAAGAGAACAAAGGGATGGATGAGCAACTTTCACCAATCTGCCTTAGTTTTGCATTCTTTGACTTGTCTACTCCATGAAAAAGACACCAGAGCCACCACTCTGCAAAGATTCAGACTTAACAGTGCTGGCCTTTAAAAGCATGAGTTACTGCCCAAAGCAATGAAATTGGCCTGAAGGCATGTTTACAGATCAGCTGCTGGGCAGGGCTCCTCTGTACTGCTCAGGATTTTCACTGGGTTTCCACTGCAGGCCCAGTGCACCAGCAGCATCACACTACATCAAGTTTTGTTCCCTGCCTCTGTCACCTTCTCAGGCCCAGTAGACAGGTACAAGAACTGGAAACACAGCAGGAAGAAAGCATAAGATGTGATTTTGCTTGGCTGCACTGGGATGACAAGTCCTGGAGTGACCGGGACTGGGACTAGCAACAAAATCCAGGGGAAAAGGGAGTAAAAGGGAAGTGCTCTTCTGGATGGGGGCTGCTTATTTAGCTTTAGTGCCATTTAATTAAAAAATCTATTCTAGTGAAGGCAGAAGAAAATTATCATTTTTTCTCAAAAAATCCATGAAGTTACTGAAATTAGTTCTGAAACATTTACATTTAAGAGCCTTTTGCTGTGCTGCACCTTATGTAGTAAAGGTAAAACTGAGTAATGCCCCCTTGTAGTGGTCAACATCCTGAGCTGGTATTTTATAGGCAAATACAACTGCAACCCTCAGGCTCACAGATGCCCTCCAAGTGCAGCCTGCAACCCACACCTGAGCTGCCCATGTCATCCCCAGGTGCTCAGTTGGGGTCTAGCTCAAATGCCTGCAGTTTGCAAAGAGATTGCTCTGCACAGGTGTTGCCACTAAGGCTGGCAGGGCTGATCAGGTCCGTGGTGGGGGTCAGGATGAGGGACAAGGACTCCCTGTGCAGTGTAGGGATATGCTGAGCTGCAGGGGAAAGCCAATACGGTGCCTGGAAAAGCTGCTTGGGGTCTGACCTTACACAGCAACATCCCCATGCCAGCAGCCCCCCATCTCCTTGGCAGTGGACGTTTCCTGTGCAGGAGCAGGTCCCTTAATTTTTCATAGAGGCTTGGGATACACAGCTCCAGTCAACTGCTAGTGCTGCCTTAAAGGCTGCTGTTTTTATCACCTTGATAAAATAATTACTGCTAAAGCTGGAGGTGAGTGCAGGAATGTAAATATTTGTTAGTGGGTTTGTTGCAGATAAGGAGATGCACCGCCAGCTTGTGTGAGGACTGACAATTCATCAGCATGCCTGCCTGGCCTGTTAGGTCTGCTCACTATCACATAAATAATTACACTGGGAACTGGATTTGGTTCTACAGAAGGAGTTTGTACAGGATGTGCAGCACAAACAAGGTGAAGCTTTCAGAGTCACAGTGCGTTTCAGCATAAAGGCACTGCAGCACAGAGGTGCCCCAAAGTCATTTAAGTAAGCTAAATGGCAGTGGTAGGACAAGTAATTAATAACTAAAACAGATTAACAGCTGGGAGAGAAGACAGAGCACAGTGCTCCAGTTTCAGCTCTGCCAAAGCAGATGCACAGGCTGAGAAGGGGGACCCATCATCCTCTCTTTGGATCATCCACACTGCTCTTCCCTCGCAGGAGTGCTGTGAAAGGCAGAAGTGCCAGCACTGTCCACTTCTATACCTTATGATTTGTCCCATTAGTTTGCTTCATTATCAGCTGCACCATGTCAGGAAGGACAGCCTAGTTCTGCTCCAGCTCCAGAATCAACTGAATGGCTCTGTTTTCCTCACTTTTATGTTATGTCTCCTCAGGTGGCTTTTAGCAGATTGGCTACAGCACATTTGTTCTGATGACACTCTTCAGCACATCCATTGATTTGCTTTTACTATTTATTTTCCTGCCTTCAGTCAGACACTGCTGTCTTTGGCAGCAGCAATAAGTGTTCCTGATGCATAGCCTGGCTGAGCCTTTGCTAGCTGCAGAGCAATGCGATACCCTAGAGTGCCTCCGATGGATGGCACTGAATGTTCCCACGTGCCTGGACACCCCAGACACATGCAAACATATGTGTTTCCCATGTGTGGTGCAGCCAGGCAGCAGGCCTGGCCAGAGTGCACAATACCAAGCACAGCCTCCTATTCCACAGGGCTGTGCACAGCATGGGGATTACATGCCACGGGGCAAATCGGGCTCATCGCTGCAGATCTGAACAAGCTATTCTTCACAGAAAATGACTCTGCTGAGACACCTACAGCTAGTCAGTGCAGAAAGCACTGCACATCATGGGGCTGATGTCACTTACAGCAGAAATTGATGAAAAATGTGATCGCTTTGGTTAGCCCTGTGGATGTCCCGATCTCATGTGTCTCTTGTCATTCGGCTTTCAGCTTGCTTTAACTGAGTATGCAACACTGCAAGCTTTGAGAAGAAATGAATGGGTCTAGTCCATCAGTGACAGCCCGTGAAAGTGGTTCTGTGCCACTGTGCATTTTTAAACAGTCTAATAAAGAGCTGGCTGCATTCCAATTGTAAGTGAAGAGCATGTAAAAAATGTGGCCAATAAAAAAAAAGGAAAGAAATTCTGTGTGCCTACTGCATGAGAAGCATTTCCACACAAGGTGGCACCTGTTTCCTTCCCTTCCAGCATCACTCTGGAGAAGCTAAAAAGCATGAGAAAATACGCTCTGAAAATTAACTCCTAACAAATAGGATGCGTAATTCGTCATTAATTCACTCATTAGCTGACATTTTTTTCCTAGGCACTGACAATCAGAAAAAGAAGTAAATTTTGCTGCGATCAACACCTGTATTCAGCAGTGAGGAGTGAGCAGAACAGATGAGCCTGGCAAAAGCTGCTCACACAAGCCCAGGCTTTGGGACAGGTAGATTTTCACTAAGAGCCTCCCAAGGCACAAGGAGGGTCCCAGGAGCCCAAGGGGACCCTGCCCAGCCCAGGGCACTGCATGTTCCACTGCAAATGAGGAAAGAGGCTGATGTACTCCTGGCAGGTCTGCCTTGCACTTCATCTGATGGAGCTTAATGTTTTGTGCCTATAATTTTAAATGACAATTAAGGTATTTTGAATACTTCTTCCTACACAGTGCAGACTAGTTATAGCTCTGCTGATGACAAGCTTTTGCATTCAAATGCAGGATGCTGAAGGTTTGCTTCTGATCCTGACCTTTCCACACAAAGAAAATGCAAAATATTGTTACATATTAGAAGGGCAGTGTAGCTAGAAATAGCCTCTTTGACCAAGTAGCAAAAAAACACTGTTTTGTCCTGGCTGAGGTGCCTGGGCTGCACTGGGCAAGGTGATCAGTGCCTTTGCCAGTGGGATGTCCTAAGTCCAACAGCCCGATGTGCCCACACTCATGCCTGGGTCCATTTCAGAGCTGGTCCTATGGCTGGTCCAGGAGTTAATTTTCTGCAGGATCTGTCTAGTCTTCAGAGAACAGAAGAGTTGTGAAGGAATTCAAAACCAGCACCTCTGTCATGTTTTCTGTAAGAAACTAAGGATCCTGGATTAGGTAGCTTTGCCAAGAAGGTTCCATTTATAGACAGATGCTTCTCATTTTTCAGACTCCTCTTGAAATGTAGCAAGCACATCACTGAAGACTGGGACTGGACAGCAGCAGTGCATCCCTGGAGCCAATCACAGCACCAGTTTGGACCCATCCATCAGCAGAGACGCCCCGGCAAACATGGGGGCACAGTGCTCTGGGCCAAGGTGCAGCACAGTCAGGGCACAGCCCCATCAGAGCACAGCCCCATCAGAGCACAGCCCCAGGCACCCAAAATCAAAGCATGCACCACCCCAGGCACCCAGAACCTCAGGCGTGCACAGCCCTGGGCACGCACAGTCCCTCTGATCTTGCAAAGTTGAGCACAGAGCCTTGGGTGTGCTGCAATGCAGAACTGTTGTTAGACTCATTATTCCCATTGTGGGGTACAAAATGCCATTCTTGTCAGCAATGCTGGTTAATTTCTGTCCCAGCACTGAGTGGAAGTTAAAGGTTCAGTATGCCTCCTAAAATCAGAGCTAGGCTGGGGGGGGTAGGCTTTTTGGTGCAGCAAAGCATTGTGCTACAATTTCAAGTATTTTAAAATGGCCTTTTCTAATATAAAAGGAAACATATTTCAAAGTAATAAAGTTCCTATATGGCAGTCTAGACATCATGTTCTGAAAATGTCAGCTTGGGATGACATTAATGGATCATTTTTTTGGTTAGGTATTCTGCTGAGGTGGAAATTCATCAAAATGGACTCTTCACTGAAATGTGTTTGCTTTTGACAGACTGGCATTTTACAATGGGAAAACGATCTGTCTGCAAACTGCCAACAGCCGCAACCAACACGGTGCTATTGAGCCCTTTTTCCATTCTAAACGCGACCGCTGCTGGCTGCAGCCTGCACACATTCATTGCACCTCACCCAGGCCAGCTTGATTTCACCAGCTCCGACATTCCCATGGGTCAACCAGAAATACCTTTGAAGATGTATCAACACCAGTTGTTTGGGAGGTTAACCATTAACTCTGATGGCAATGTCTGCTGCATGCTGCTGCAGGGTACTGGAAGTAGAAAAGCCTGGTTTCGGTAAGACAGGTGTGTTCTGTCCCACTGCACTGACTCTTTGTTTCTGTTTTTTCACAACTTACCTGTGGATTGCAGGGCAGCTCCTGTGCATTCTGGGATTGCAAATGGGAGCCTGAGTTCAGGCTTGGGCAAAGGGCAAGCATTGCCATAAATGCACTCTGTGTAACCCCTGCATCACACCCCTGGCTTTACAGGACTGGCATTACTTTGATTCATTGTTTCAGCACACAAAGCTGGGAAAGGTTAATTTCTGATCTCATGAACATGGGCAGGGTGTTACTGCGTGGCAAGCTAAATTGGTTCAAATTTAAATCCATGTAAGGGAGGGCTGGGTTTGGGTCTGGGAGGTAATTTATCTAAATTTCTGCCTCATGAAATGTAGCTACTCTTAAATGTTCCATTTCAAAATCATCAGAAAAAACACACCACTTAGTGTTAGACACTGTTGTAAAGTAAATTTTCATGTTCCTGAACAACAGGAAACAGCACTCTTGCGCTGCAAATAGATTTGACTATAGCATAAGGAAAGTCACAAGAGCACTCTTTCTACATACAAAGCTCTTTTTTCTGGCACATGACAGCTTATGGAGGTACTGAGTTTCTGTGATGGCTTATGCATATTTAACAAGCATGCATATTTGCACAACAGCTGGAATGATGACAAACTGAATTGCTGAAATATATGAATATAGAAATACGCATACATGGCTTAGTTTGTCCAAGACTGCTGATGGGGTCTGACCTCACACAATGGCCTTGATTTGGATGGGGCTGGCCTAGGCAATCTCCTTGGGTCCCTTCCAGCTCAGCCATCTGACGGCTCAGTTTCCTCTAGGAGCTGCGCTGTGAGGCCAACATCTGCCAAAGTCAGCAAGGTGCTCCAACACATGGGTCCTCTGATGATAAACACACACTATTCTAAGGTATGGAACTCTGTCATGTCCCTGCCAGAGATATCTCTGCAAAAACCTCCCTGTGCTGTCCTTGGAGACTGAGATTCAAACCTCATCTCTCCTGCAACTGCTAACTGGACGGGCCCACAGGAAAAGCCTCCTGGCTGAGGGGATTCCCTGTCCCGTGCTGCTTGTTCACTCCCAGCAGTGTGCATGGGCCTTTATTGCCATCATTACCAACCGTTGCTATAGCTGCATTTAATACTGCAGCCCAGCAACTGGATGCTGTGCCGCAGCCTCCCCACATGACAGTCAGCCAGGACTGGAGAGATGCAGGCTAGTCACCCAGTTTGTATAATGCCATGCTTCTGTGCTCGGCATCAGCAGCAGAGTGGGTGCCTGTGATGGGAGCAGAGACCCTCCCACCCCGCAGGTGCCCTGGCCTGCATCCTGGGGACTGTCTAGGCTGGACCAGAGCCACCCCTGCCCACTGTCTTATTTACACCTAGAATAGGAGAATCTAACAAGCTGATAGCCACTGGTATCTCTAGGCATGCAGAAAAAAAGCAAACCCAGTCACATATTGACTCGTTGAAGAGACTCTTCCTCTGGCTTATTTTTTGTTTTATTCTAAAGCCTCTGTTTCACCCATCCTGGCACATCCTATGCAGGCTGAAAAAGAGTCAAAATCACAGAGCTCTCAGCTTTATGACTATGAAAATATATGAACCTCTTTTTTTCTGAGTTGTAGAGGTCGAATTATTAACCCACTTGTTTCTGCCCTGGCTTCATGTGTCATTTATTTAGTTTTCTAATGAATTTCTAGTACCTCATCTGTTTAAAATGCTCAATTTTATAAAAACAGACTGCTTCAAGCACTTCTAGTCTCCTCTGTTTGGTACAAGAACAGAGGAATATAGAGTTTTTCATATGTTAGACTAGAAAAGAAAAAACCTGGAAGGTCAATTTTGTGAATTACTTTCAGGGTGATGGATGGCTCTGAAGATCAGATGAACATCATACAACAGGAACTTAACGTGACTGCTCATTAATACATGCTTAGCCAGTTTGGAACAGTTTTAAGATAACCTGTGATTCTTCTGGGATATTTATATGCTTTATTGTACAATTCTCATCTGCATCCAGTAAGTGCTTGGCACAAACACTTAAAAAAAATAAATGGGACATGCCAAAACTGTTCTTGAATGACTAAAGCTACTTGCCCTTCAGTCCCACAGCTCCCACAGCATCAGAGATGCTATAAGTCCAGAAATGCCTTGTGTTAGCACACAAGTGAGGCGTAACAGTGCCTCACATCTGCAGCCTTCAGAGATACTAGGGTTGGATAAGGAAGGGATCTTCGGGGGCATCTGACCCACTTAATTCCATCTGTAGGTAATTTGGGTTTATGCAGAAGGGCCACACAAATGAAAAGTCTTTCTGAGCCTTGCTTGCAGGGTAAGAAAGGAGCAGCGTTGTCCTTCAGCACCTTGTGACCTCAGTACCGTGCCACCCTACCCACCCAGAGCCACTGGGCACTGTCATGATTTGCCATCCCGGCAGTCAGGTCCTGGAACAGGGATGCCCTTCCTAAGCCTCTTCAGTGGCAGCACTGCCAACAGCCCAGTTTTCATGCAGCCCTTCTCCAAGGGCATGCTGTGGTACACAGGTCCACCACAGAACTCCTTTGCATGCATTTTCCAAATTCAGCTCACATACCTGTGAGGACAGTTAAGGGCCCATTCCTGCCTCCCTCTGGCCTACAGGTTTAGTCTGTGGCTTGCTAAATCTCTGCCTTTGAGGGCTGTGAGATTTCAGCAGAATCCTTCCACTGTTTAGTGATTTTAAACCGTAAAAACGTTGGTGAAGCTATGGAGCTGCAAGATCACGTACTTGCATTAAGGTCTGTGATGCTCAGGGCTGCAGAGAAAAGCAAGGGTATGTCCTGAAAGCTGTAAGAAACAAGTTTGATTTTCATATCATTATTTTTAACCGCTCTCAAGCTTCTCTCACCTGACTCCAGCTCCATGGTCTTTGCCTGTACAGTGCTGGCACAGTGGTTGTGGCCTTGGACTCCCAAGCCTGTGGAGTGAGACAGCAGGTTGGGGAGCAGTGCGGGAGAAACCCTCCCCCAGCCTCTGTGGAGAAGGAGAAAGGCCATGGGGACACATGGCCAAGCACGAGAAAGAAGATGCATAAAAAGAGAGAAATTATGATAAGTACAGGGAAAAGGAAAGGAACCATCTGAAACCCTCAAAAATACACATACTAAGTCTGCTTGATTGGGACTGCGTGCAGGAAAGAGGGAAGAATGCAGGGATGGCTTTGCAATGCTCCTGCACATGTGTCCACAAGGCACTGAAGTACAGAGCCATCACTGGCAGGACCAGGACATCTCCTCTGAAAGCAGTATTTATTCCTTTTATGTGCTTCTATCTAAATAAAGCTGGATAAGGTAAGGTCTGGACACCTTATTTTAATATAATGGAGCTGATGTAGCTTCATCATTGCTTGAAAGCCCCTAATCCCCCATGTCTGTAGGAAACTGTCTGAGCAGCCATTCAAAAAGAACTCAGATGTTACAAACTTAGCACACAGAGCAATGCAGCAGCTACCACCAAGCCCAGCCATGTTGACATGTCCTCCTGCTCCAGTCCTGAAGTAGCCACAGGCACCCCATCAGTGCAGGGCATGGTGGCAGGAGCTCACAGCCTATAAGAAACAGGGCTGGGGCACATTCAGCCAAACATCCCCTAAAGAGAAATTTTTTCTCCTCCTTTTTTTGAGCTGTGATTGGGCTTGACAAGCACAGTGGCTTTATGAACTCTGTTTTGGCCCTGCATCATGTGCCTTGTTGTGGTTGAAATCTCTGCTCAGCTCTCCCTTCTGCCTGCACCCACAGGCACTGGCATCTATAACATGCACTCACTAGCCCTGAGAGGGAAGGACAAAGGCATGAAAATACCCATGGAGAATAAAAACAGTAAAAAAAAAAAAAAAGGATGGAAAAAAACCCCAAACAACAGGCACTATCTGGATTCAGAGCCTGGGGAGCAGGAACGTGCTGGGAAGAAAAGGAGCAAGCAGAGAGGAACAAGAGTCAGGGAGCACCATGGAGACCGTGCATGCTCTCATGCCAGCTTGTCTCCTGAGTGAGGGAGAGCTGCTTCCCTGCTCCATCACAGCAAACCAGGCAGCATTTCATCCATTTGCATTTTGCATGAGCCTCTGTGGGTGATCTCAGCAGATGATCAGTGGATGCAGGGCCGCAGGGAGGGCTGGCCAGGAAAGGGCTGCTGCTGGCTGCAGAGGGGATGGAGCAAGCTGAGAACTTGCTGGCAATGGCATCCCCACAGCTTATGAAGGACTGGAGCAGCTAACTCCAATACAAAAAGGCACAGAGAAGCAGAGTGCTAATGATGAAACCTTGCAGCGGTTTCTTGTTGTATAGGACAGGACAGTAGCTGGAACACTGGTGATCTTTCAAGGAGTGATTGGAGGGGGACCATGGAGAGACCTGGCAGTCCTGGGACCTTCATGCTCCCAAGCGTGTTTCACACCTGTCCTGGGGCACAGCAAGATCTGGCCTGCAGCAAATGCTTCCAGCCAGACCTCCCTCTACATCTTCATCATGAGCTCCTGAGCCACTGTCCCCAGCACTGCTCTCCCTGTCACACTGAATGATGCATAAACAACACAACCCTGTGCAGACATACCCTTTTTAGGCAACACATAGCACAGAGCAACACAGAAAATACTAACAATTAAGCTGAGAATATCATGGAAATCCTTTGATTTTTCAGGATTGGGTTCAATACAGCCCTTATTCTTGATCTTGCAGATTGTTCCCGTTAAGACTGGAAATTCATAATGAAGTCAGGTATTAATTTCTTGAAACCTGTTAGTTTAAAAAAATAATACCTCCAATTCTTTTGTTTTCTGCACGTCCTACAGGAGACAGTTTTCTTGTTCGAGATCAAAATGTCCCTTTTACCACCAGTATTACACCCAGCAGTGTCCACCCTGCTCCACAAGCCTTGACTCTTCTGCTGGTCTGTGGTTTCTTGCTGCCAGCACTGCCTGCAGCTGCAGTTCAGGGTGGTAATACTCATGCCAGCGTTCTTAACCAGCTCCCAGCCTGTGCCAGCCTCACACATCCACAGCGGGTATATGCCCTGGCACCAGGCAGGTACACTAACCCCCCAACAGCCCTCACTGGGTCAGCTCATACAAGCCAGTTTCTGAGCAGGGACAGAAATTTAACAGAGCTGATGTCTTTACCGATTAACAAAACTATGTCCTGAGGCTGTTCCTTCAGCTCCTGCTTCTGAGTATAAACCATCATTTTATCATCTACAGGCATCTGTGCATTTGGAAGAAAAAGAGGTCTTGCACCTGACCCTGCATCAGGCTTTCTGCTTGTGAGGGCTGAAGAAAGGGAAGTCTAGGACTCTGCTCTGTTGTGTAGAAGAAACTGCTGCTGCCTCCGCTTTGTGCTCACTTTCATGTCCCTGCCCTGGCACGCCACTGAACCAATTTGTGATTGCTAGTGGCAAAGCAATCCAAGGTCGCTCTTTTCCCTCAGCCATGGTGTGTCTGCACACTGCCTGCAGCAGGGAGCAGGGAGACACACAGCCCTTGCTGGGGCTGCTCCAATGTGGCCATAAGCAGGGCTCTCCATCACCACAGCTCACTCTTCCTCAGACCCCACCATTCCCCTCACCAGGCCACACAGCTGTAGCTGGCACCAGAGTGGTACCAGGGTCAGCCAAGGCAGGAGCCATGCTTGCACAGAAGAGCACAAGGCACGTCAGGATGGCAGACCAACTGGTTCCAGGCACCCTGCACCTGCTGGCACAGAATCACAGCTATGGGATGGAGATCAACAGCAGTGACAACTGCGCAGCATTGCAACGCCACCACGTTTACCAAGCACTTAAGAAAATTGCCTTTTGGAACAGGAATGATTTATGAGATAAAGTATATTCATTGTCCATGCTACCTGCTGAGGCAGGGTGAGGATAACAAATGACCCACAGGGCAATGGCAGAGGTCTCGCAGGAGCCACAGGTTACTTAGGGGTGGAAGGAGAGCACTGCTGGCAGTAAGAGCAGGGAAGCGGCAGGCTAGCCAACAGCATGACCATGATACAAGAGAGAACAGGAACGACCTCATCATCCATCGCCTCACTGTGCTCTTGTGGTGAACAGCTCAGCACTGCCAACCCCACTGCTGCCTGCGGCTGGGATGGTCAGCACAGTGGTGACGCTGGGGGGAGCACCGACCGCAGAGTCTGCGGTGCTGCAGGGGCAGCGCCCTGCTCAGGGTACCCTGGTGGGCACTGATGGGGTGTGTGCGATGGGGCTGTGAGAGCCCAGCATGGGCATGCTGCCGGCTCAGCTCTCCCGTCAACATCATGAGGAAATGGAATTTGTTGTGAAATAGGTAAACGGGGCACCAGAGGCTGCCAGGCTACTGTGCCCAGACCCCGACTGTCCTCCTGCTGCACTCACCTTAGCAGGGTCATCCCCAAGCCTCAGGTTAACAAACAAGTCTTTAAAAAAAACCAAATTCCTGCAGTCTTTCATTACAGAATCACCGAATCATTAGGGTTGGAAGGGACTTCTGGAGATCATCTAGTCCAACCCCCCTGCGTGGGTTCACCTGCTGCACTGCCCTCATGCTTTCGAAACACCTTTTGTGGCTGCAGTGAGCAGGAACAAAAAGCAGTAAAGGCAAGGTGAAACCTAACTCAGCCTGCACGTGAAGTCCCTGCCTCCAAACAATCACACTGCTGATCTTTCTTCTCGCTTTAATTTCCACCATAGACGAAGGCATGAAAGGAACTCTACGTTTGGAGGAGTTATATGCCAAAACCAATGTTTGCTGTTAAAGCTGATCATCTGCGCTGGGCCAGGGAAGAAGGTTGTCCAGGAAGGGCACGGATGTGCAGCAGTGACACCACAGTAACTGCAATAAACTCTCACACTGCTGGTTGTGGAAACAGCGGTGGAGTCCAGACAGAAACACCGTGCGTCTGCCTGCGCTGAGGCCACCAGAGCCAGTGGAGACAGGCAGGGCTAGGGCAGCGTCCGATGCTCCTGCAGCAAAGTCAGTGCCTACTCAAACCAAATCCAAGGGGTGCAGCTTTTCCTGAGGCACACAAGGGACCAGCCTGGCACTCCCAGAGCATGGGAGCGTGGGCCAATGTACGTGGCCGCTGCCCTGGACCTGCATCTCTCAGGAGCCCACTGCAGTAGGGCAGGACCCCCTGGAGCGTGGGCACAGCACCTCTCATCTGCCTGAACAGGATACAGAGAGAAAAGTGTCTGCAGAGCACAGACTCCCTGCCCAGCCCCAGGAGGGAGCCAGCCTGCCATGTTCAAGGCTACTTAGTGGGTGCAGAGAGAAAAGCAACTCAACTTTGTCCACAACTTCAAGAAGTATTCCTGCAGTGAAGCCACAGAGCTCAGTCCCCCTGGCAGAGCAAATGCAGGCAGATCAGCAGCTTGTTGCATAGCTGCAAATTTAAGGCAACTGATTTTGCCTGAAATAAATGGGCTTATTATGGCGTTTCACTCCAGGGAAAACATGTCCTGACAAGTTATAGTTACTTGCAATGCCCTGAGGATTTGTGGTGCCTGGTTTCTTTAGAGTGTTTTACCAATTTCTCCCGAAGCCAGGAACAGATTTATACCAAATAATAAATAAGGCAAAACAAAGAACCAGAGCAAACAGTTGATAAAAATCCACATTTTGCCCACCCTGTTTGCTGTTGTGGATCTGCAGCACAGTGTAGGGAAGGGGCAGGGGCCAAGGACAGGGAGAGGGAACACTGTACTGCTGTTGGCACATAGCCTTGTTTCTGTCAGGTAAAAAATCTCCCCGCTGCCTTTTCTGTTCCCTTATGCTGATTGCCAGAAATCATTACTAGAGGAATACACCAGACATCTCTTAGATTGTGAATTTTTATAAGCTCTCTGCTAACGAGCAAGATCTGCTAATTTAAAAGCTGACATTAATGCACTTGCGAGAGCATGAGCTCTCACACACTGCTGTGATGGTGGTGCAAGAGCCTGCTCCTGCTACGAGCACAATCTGTCCCCTCCTGTCCAGCTCCGGCACCCACAGCCGCCTGCCTTTGCTCACGGACCAGGGCTGCTCTCCAAACTGCCCAAGCATCTCGTTTATCAGCAGCTTTAGGGAGCACGGCATTGCAACAGAGGTGCCACGGGAGAGACATCAGGAATGAGCTGACTCGAGAAGAAACTGCTCAGGCTTGTTCGGAGCAGACATTACAGCAGCTCAGGCAGGACACAGCGGGTGGAGCATCTTTCTGCCATGCAAAGGCTGACATGCGGCTGTCTATTTTAAAATAGCATTTAACATGAGGAGAGGTGTTGGATGGGTGCAGGAGCGCTGGCTCTCCTGAGCTCTTCTCTTGCTGAGAGCCTGTCTAGATTGCCATATGTTATTCTGCCGTATACTTCACCATGCTTTATTTGTCATCCTTTAGCACATATGCTAACAGCTCTACTGCCTGGCACTCAGTCTGAATTTAGCTCTGAATCAGTTACAAACAAACACTCACTTGGGGCAATGATCTCTGCTTCTCATCATCCTCACTTCTCCTCCTTGCTTTGCTAAAGAAGAAAACAGGTACTTGGACTAGATGATGACTGTAGGTCCCTTTCAACTGAAAATATTTTCCCTTCCCTTCCAGTCCCTTCCCTTCTTGCAGCCGCTGCCATGGCAAGCAGGGCAAGCCATGCCTGCAATGCACGAGTCACCCTGCAGTCGGTGAGAGAGAACAGCCACGCTTTAGTTGGGATATATTTAAAACCGTCCAAAAGGAGAGCTACCACGAGAAAAGTAATCGTAAAGGAGGGAACCAAGTGTGAGTGACTTTCCGTACAGGCTGGGCAGCGAGCCGACCTGCACAGAATCAGGTGCCAAAACCTGTGCAGAGTAGCAGTTGCTATCCTTTCCCCTCAACATTAGTTCTGGGAAGCCAAACGCAGGAGGCAACTGTTTCCCTTGATGCAGTTATGTTTACTTAAAAAGAACATGCTTGTTCCTTTTACCTTGGACACAGCAGGGACAAACACCACCAGGAACATTGCTTACTCACGATTTCTCAGCCTATACTGTTCCAGGAGATTTCTGTCCCTGCTCACTCAGCAGGGCCACCCTCCAAAATCTTGCCCCTTGCCACATGCAGGGTGCAGGGGGCAATCCCTGCTGAGAACCAAGCGCAGTGGGGCAGAGGGCTGTGCTGGGTCAGGGATGGGGTTTCACTGACCACCAGGCAAGGATGTAACAAATGGCAGCTGGGAGTGCTGGGGTATTATTTTTAGCTCATAAGTAAATATTTAACTTAAGAAGTTGTCCTTGTGCTCTGGGAAATTGTTTTATCATGAGACAGTTTACAGTCACACAAGTAAAGATCTTGCCAGGGGTGCCCAAAAATACTCTTCCGTGTATGACAGTGGGGAAGGGGCAGACACTGAAATGCTGCATTTAACAGACCTCTGCCCATGGTTGGGTGCTGGCTGGTGTCATACACACTCCTGCCTTGCCACAGGGTCTCTCACGTGACAACAGATGTCTACCTACCATCCGTCCCTTTCTGCCAAATCCTGCCTTTCTCTCCAGCATCACCTCCGAACGCTTGCTCCCCAGCCAAGTCCCTGTCTAGCCATGCCCTGCAGGTTGCAGAGCGCCCACGCATGGGCTCAGTCCACTGCAGAGCTGGCATTTTACAGGAAAAGACATTGCTTGCTAGAGTGAGACCAAGGTTGTTCCTCCTCCAAACCCCCTTGGGGCTTTGTATTTCAAATCAGCATTGGAGCCATTGGATAACAATGGAGCAGGGTGAGGACGTGTGCCATCCCTTGCCTGTCAGCTGCTCTCCCTTTGCAATCAGGTGATTTTTGTGCCCACTCATCCCACGGACTCGTCTGGGCTCTACGCACAAGCTGTTCCTTCTCCTTCGTGCATCAACAACAATAATATGGGCCCTGTGTGCCAAATTAACCTGTTGACAATGTCTGGGTAACTGCCTTGGATCCGGCCCCTCCACAGCGTGTGGCTGGAGAACACAAGGCAAGCGGCTCCCAGCACACAGGCAGGGACAGAAGCCAGCCCTCCTGCCCAGCTCTGCAGCTCCTGTGGGATCGGAGCCCCCGGCAGGGAGGTGTCTCCACTGTGGAGAGAGCGATGCTGAAGGCAGGAGTGGGGCTAGGGAACCTTGCTTCCCTCCACCAAGTGAGCATGTGCCCAGGGAAGCCAGCGAACCTGTGGGGAGCTTAAGCTGTGATCTCACCTCCCCAAAGCGTTTACAGCTGCCATTTGCAAGTAGCAAACCTTCCTTATTGTACTCCCTAAGTCAAGTAATGCTAATTGGACAAAACTGTAAAGATCTGCATGACAATCACTGCATTAACTACAATGTGCCTGAAATATCGAGGTTTATGCTGAAAAATACAGCAGTTGCACTGAGTGACTTAGGCAGCAGGTGGAAGATGGGTTCATGGCCCCAAGGAAACTTTTCTCTATATACCTCATGGTGCAATCTGGTGCACTCTAAAGTAAAAAAAAGAGACTCCAGATTCTTATTCTTCAGGAGTGCTGTGGAGCATCAGTAATAAGTCATCTTTGGCAGGCATATGTTAACAGCATCCAGGGAGGGGAGAACTTCATCTCAGCACAGAAATCATTCCAGCCTGACTTTGGTACAACTCCAGCGAGTCTGAAATATCCATAAGGGCTCTGCTCTCATCCCTTTTCAGATCCATCCTGACCCTGACCTGGGCAAGATACCTAATTTACACTTTCCTGTGTAACACTGGTTTGTAAAGCTTATTTGCTTTTATAGTGTTTTGCAATTTTAAGGGTTTGGACATGTATTTGCCCTATAAAAGGCTGCCTCAGTTACAGCAATTACTTTCCCTGCCCCATTAGTGAAACAGGACCTCGTTACTGACTAGATGTTATGCTGCAAGCAGGCCACACACAATATGTTTTTAATTAGGGCTGCAGCTTTGAATGGATGGCAATTGTGCTTTGATTTTCTTTCAATTATTTTTAGTGCTGAGTAACCAGCTAAATGGCAAAGAAGAAAACCACCACACACAGACAGTAAAAGCATCTCTAAGGAGAGGGGCTTGCATGTCACTTTGAAACAAGCCAAAGATGTTCTTAACTACCAGTACAAAAGATGAGGGAACACTGTGGCAGCAGGAGGGGAGGTGGGCAGGAGCAGGGTGGTGAGCCCAGCAGCCTCATTGCCCATCCTTGCAGTACAACAGCTCATGACGTGGAAGACCTGCATGTCATAGTCAAGCAGGATTTTGTGCTTATTTTGGGCTAACCCTGGCCTGGTGGCTGTCCAAGATCACAAGCCCAGCGCTGAGCCCAGGACCCCGGAGGTGCAGGTGCAGCCAGTACTGAGCCAAAGGCAGGACATCAAGGGACCAGCTGCTGAACCAGGGGCACAGAGGCATCAGCTGCACTGCAGGAGGCAAACCAGGCTGCTCAGCTGCCCCTGCTGGGCACAGAGAGATGGCTAGGCTGGGCTCCCAAGAACAGGAGCCCACCAGCACCCAGAGAATGCTTGGTCCCCACTCCATAGCTGAGCAGTTCAGTCTCCAAAGCCCGTGGCTGGCCAGGCTCTGCTGAGGGCACACAGCTGCAGTTATAGAAGTTGTCAAAGCTTAAAAAAAAATGAAATTAAAACCTCTGTAGGCAATTAAGGCTGCCCAGAGGCTGTAATGAGCGTGCTGACTACTTCTGCACACTCTTCGTGCTTCTCTGCAGTTCACTGCTAGGATGAGCATTTGCTTTAACAGCCAGGGGACCTGCGATGGCGACCACATAAATCATAGAGAAGTGAGCCAAGATGGCAGCAGATCAAAAGCACTGGCTGACAAAATCTGCACTGAAGTCAGACATGGTTATTGGTTCAGTTCACCATGGTAATTAATTACCTAGCACTTACCTAATTAACCAGAGCTTTCATCTACCACTCCCAGAGGCCAATAGCAAATGCCAGATTCTGTCCCTCCATCCAGCTGCCTAAAATATCTTCCAGGGCAATGTCTCATATCATGTCAGGACAGGCAGCAGGACCAGTTTCTCCAGTCTTCTCGCACTCCTGGAGCACAGGTCACTTGTGCACATCTGTCTCAAACAGCACCACATTGCTGACAAGATGAACCTGGGAAGCACTGAGCCAGAGACTGAATGCCAACAGCCTTCTTCGGCATCCTGCAGTTCTCACCATGAGCTGGGGGACCTGCCCTGGCCGGTGCAGCACTGCCTCCATGCTGCCCTTTGCTCTGAGCCACAAACAGGGGCTGTGGTGGCTGCTCTGGTGCTGCTGCTTGTTCCCCAGGCCCCATCCAGCACCCCAAGGCATGCCCCACATCCCACCACATGCACCATGGCCCTGGGGACAGCAGGCAGTGGTGTATGACGGAGCACAGACATTGCTCAGGTCCATCACACGTGGGGACAGTCCCCAAGCACTGCTGTGACACCCGCAGCAGACATTGAGCTGCTGTGCAAAGGGGGCGATATCTGAGAAGTGACCCTGGCTGGGATGCAGTGACACCAAAGGCAGCTCCTGAACTGAGGGGTCCCATGGAGCCAGCCTGCACTCCTCCCTCAGTCTCAGTGCGGGACCAGGGCAAGCCTGCCACTGCCACCCCTGACCACAGGCTATCCTGAAGGGCTCCTTGGCTGACAGGGAGCTGGATGCTGGGTGCAGAAAACAAACATCATTGTCTGAACATTGCCAAGAACAAAACCAGCCTCTCCAGGCTGGGACTAGTTGCTTCTGGACCTGTTTCTGAATGGCAGTAGCCTGTCTCTGCCCATTGACGTACCCAGGCGTCATAGTGCTGACCTCTGGGGAGTTTAGCCAATGAGAGAAACAAATCTATTGCAAGTCATTTTCTTGTGTTAAGGGTTACAAGTGCAAAGACAGAGATTAGCGGGAATGAGCCACATCCATCTTTTGACACTTACCTCGTGTCTTCCTTCTCGGATGGTTTTCCAGGCTACCCAGGAGGACCACGACAGTTCAGAACATAAACGGTGTCCCAGCCTCCAGCAACCCCACACTCAGAGAGGCCGTGCAGGGCTGAGGAGCCAGTCCTCCCTCAAGCCCCTGGGCAGTGTGTCCCATCTGAGCCCCTTACCAGGTGACACCACACTGGCAGACACCTGGGGTCAGCAAGCACCAGTGAGCACTGGGTGTGAGACAGCCGCTCCCTGGCACGGGGTGATCCAAACCCACACACAGACCCATTGAAGAGCCCCAGGTGCTGTGAGATGTGGTGTTGAGCTGGGGCTTCGGCAGCTGCTCCTAATGCACCATCACCCCTTGGCTGAGCCTGCGGAGGTTCCCTGCAGCACTAACCCCTTCCTTCGTGCACATGAAGTAAAAGCAGGATGGTTTCCTCTTTGCACCGAATGGGATCGGAGAAAGGCACGGCTTGGGGATGGGAGCGCCAGTCCAACCCCAGGATCCAGGAGAAGTGCACCCCAGGGAAGCAGCTCCACAGCAGCAAACTCAGACAAGCCCTTGGCACGAAGCTGTGGCTGGAGACAGGCAGGCCTGCACCCCGCTGCGCACGTGTGCCTGACACGTGCCGGAGCCCACCACAGCGGCCAGCGGGTCAGCAGCCCTGGCCTTGTACTGGAGTTGAGGCTGACGGTGACACACCTGCAAAAACAGCCAATCTGGGACCAACCGCGGGCAATCACACCTGAGGGGGCAAAGGGGAGCGGGCAGAGGGGACCCGCTGCTGTTGATCTTGGGAGACAAACAGAGACAGAGAGGGTATTTAACCACCTGCAGAGCCCCTAAAACCTCTTCTGAGCTCCAAACCCCAACAGCTGAAGAAATAGCAGGGTGTTTTCCTTACCTTTCCTGCAGAGTATTGCTTTCAGCTGACTCTGGTAGAGCGGCTATGGCTGAAACAACAGTTTGCTCCGGGTGAGTAACCAGGGAAGGTTTGAATTTGTTTTAATAAGACAAGAAAAATGTTCTCTGGGTTTTGTTTAAGCCTTATTTATACAACTGACCCATATTGTTACTTCGTTGCCTTCCCTCTATTCAAACAGGTGGGAAGGGAAGGCATACTGGCCTCCTGCTGCCTGCAGAATCTGAATTTAATTTGCACTTGTACCGCTAGGCAGTTATTTAGGACAATAGAAATATAAAATCCTGATTTGCTAAGAGCTTAATAAGTTGTCACACACAAAATAGCACAGTACATTACCTGCTAGGTATTTCTGGCAGAATTATATGAAAGAAAGCTAAGGTTGCCATTGACAAAATTTATCATAAATACTGAGAAACATTTTTGCCAAATACACAGACATACTAAAAGAGATATTGAAGGGGTTCCTAATAGCAGACAGTCAGCCACCCTGGATGCCATGCAGAGCTGTCTTGTCTCTGCCCCATCCCCACCCTAACACCAAGGATGTCCATACCTCTTGCGGGGCTCCCAGGCCGCCCCATGCTCCATCCTGCCCTGTCCCCATTCCTGTGGGGCAGGATGGGGCCCTGACCCATCTTTGCCCTATCTCCCTGCACCAGCGGGCTTGTCCATATTAAAAATCCACACTTGGAGTCTATGGAGGAGGACATTCTGTATCACTTGGGCTTGGGAACGAAGACGCACAACCTGCCAGCAATGTTTGGGGACATAAAGGTAAATAGCAGGTTCAAGAGTGAGGTGGCAGCTCCCAGCCCCTCATCCTACACCTCTGCTGTTCCATCCTAGTGCCCTCTTGCCCTGGATGCTTCTGCTGGGGACAGGGTTCAGCTGCTTAGCAAAGGGACACAGTGACTCAGGGCAGCTTGGGCAGGGAGGTCATCTGCCCTTGCTTGTTCCAGGCAGAAATCCCAATAGAAAATTAGCCTTTTAGAAACCTGTTCAGTTCCATAGAGCTGGTTTTATATTGGCCCCCATATTGGAGGATGGACGGAGGAAGTGTTTGTTTAAAGTATCTGTTCATCATCTACTAGAAACAAGAGAAAGAGGATGTAGTATTACGGGCCAAGACCTGCTATCAAAACCAGCCTGTCACGACTGCCTCCTCCTCCGTTTTAAATTGGAGCATTTCCCCAGCAGCATAGGGGAAGAGCCATAGTGCCCTAGGGCTTCATCAGGCCTGCCATGCAGGAGTTTCCACTCCCCTGCACCTCTGGCAGCCAGATCAGCACCAGTGCCCTTGCAGCTGCAAGCTGGTCTCCCTCCTGTGCTCAGGGAGAAATTTTTCCTTTAATATGTAAAATTTGTCCTTTTTCCTTCCTGACTTTATGGCCTCTCTGTCATCAGCAGTACTCACTAATTGCAGCCCACACTGTTGATGGAATAAATTAAATGACAAGCTACTCTAACATCTGGGTTTGCTTTGCAATCAGTAGGAACACTAACAGCTTAAATTTGCTAAAATATTTTCGATTTTTCCAAGTACTTTAGGTACCCAAGTACATGCAGCTGTACAGATGTCTGGACCTAGCACAGTCACAACCCTAAAGGAGTAATAGCTTGGGTATAGTGTTAACTTCTGGTTTTGAGACCCTCAGTTGTTCTGATGTCCCCTGGCTGCGTGGCGTCCTGCTGTGCTCCACAGGGAGATGTGTCTGGCACAGCCTGCTGCTGCCAAATGAAGGCTGAATCTTGGTACCATTTTAGCTATGAAATACCAACACATTCATGTTTTACGTCCAGTTTGTCTGCGTTGGTGGCAGCCCAAACAGGATGAGGGCATTTGCCCAGGTCATGCACAAGGAGCTGGGACTGGCGGGTGATGGGGAGGACCTGTCAGATATCTGCGCGGGGACGGACCGCGATGCCATGTACCGGGCTGGGCCAGTGCTCTCCATTAGCGTAAGTACCAAACTGTGCTGCATTGTGCTGCATGTGCTTTCCATCCCAGGCACTCATGACAACCTCTGCCCTGGGCCCGCTGCTGCTGTCATGGTCCTGCAGCAGGCTGGCACAGGGCTCTCTGTTCTCCGCAGCAGGCAGGGTGGCTAGCATGACCTTTCCTTCTCCATCTCCCACAATTCCTGCCAGCAGGTTTTTAATTGTTTTCAGTTTCAGCCATTACCGCCAGTACAACCTTGCAGCTATGGTAAAGCTTCTTCTGTTTGAATGATATTTCTCGGCAGCCTACGTGTTCAGTTTAAAAAGCATTGTAGTAAAAATGAACACATATTTTGTTCAGCCCAGCAGCCTGACAATTTGAGAGGCAAGGACCACTTCCCACCATGCACGAAGTATGAAATGTTGCTGGAAGTATTACACTGACATGAGCTCTAAAGTTAAAGCCTTGCTTTATTATTAATTCTTAAGAGAAAAATTTTTTGCACCATACAAAGTAAAAAGCAAGTACAGGCTATGCTGGTGAGTGCTTATGCCCCAGGGCTTGTCCTGCCATCATTTCTTCAGGCACAAGGTCAGTCTTAAACCAGGTTCACAGGAGGCAGTGTCACTCACGTGACGGAGCTCAGGTTTGGTCACTGACAAAACCAAACCAAACCTGACTGATGGAAATGCCTGAGGGAAACAATCTGACAGGATCTCAGGGGAAAAAGAACCCACAAGTTTTGCTATTCCCCTCTCAGGCAGCAGCTGTGACGCAGCTAGAGGAAAAGCCTATGCTGAGCTCTTGGCCACGCACCAGTTTTGCGCCCAATGCAGAAGCCATCCACCGCTGTGAGGGGATGCCGGGCAGAGCATACAGTGAGCCTCCCCCAAAACGCTTCGTGCGGAGCAGCTGCCAACATCACATTTTTGCAAGTTGCTTAGAAACACAAATGAACTCAAACATAACCAGAGGGAGGAGCACAGTTTCCTGCTTTGAATATTTACGATGAGAATAAATTTTTTAGGTTTTGGCAAATAAGTCAGGCCGATGTTCCAGAATAACAACATGCAAAAAAATTTCATATTTAAAACATGATACAAGCGTAATAGACCATCAGTCTCACAGCCAAATGAAAAGAGACAAAGCAATGTGAAAACTGACTGCATACGTTAACTGTGCTTCTTTACACATGGTTCCTTCAGGGTTTTGAACAGGATAGCAAAACCAAAAAAAAAAGTGAGGCATTTTTCAGGGGAAAAAACAAACCCCATACCACCAAACGCCTTTTGTTTCTAAAAATAAAGCTGAGAAAAGCACGTCGGTTGAGTGATGAAGCAGAAAACTAAGATGGTCAAGTGCAGGATCACTGGGCAGAAAGCAGAGGCAGCCTCGACAGCTCCAGATTTGCAAAACATCTGCCAGCCTGGCAGAGCAGCAGTGGAGATGGGGCAGCAAGGCACGATGAGCTGTGGCAGAGGATGGGGAATGGGCTGGTGCCAGCGGAGGGGAGAGTCTACAGGCAATCAGGCAGGCACAGGGAATGGAGTGACCCCAAGGTGGGTGATGTGAGCCAGGAAGCAGGGCAGGAGGCCTACAAGGTGCAAGGCTTCATGTGGCAGATGCCTGACCCTGAAACCAGCCCTCAGGGGGAGGCACAAACCCAACTGCTGTCCTTCATGCTCGGTAACATGGGCAGAAATGTTCTGGTAATGGGGTGAGGACAGGTTGGGAGGCACCCAGAGAAGCAGAGGCTCAAGCTGCCCTCAGTGAAATTCACCACTCCAAGAGTACAAGCAGGACACAACAAAGAATGGAAGTCAGCATGTGGCATAAGGATGGGCACCGGAAGGAAAGAAAGACCTTGGAGCATTCAGACATTGGGATGCAATTGTGGAGAGACCCTTCTCAAAGGAGAGACACCATCTGCGTGTGTAGTATACTGGTCCCCAGGCATGAATACCAGCTCTATTGATAAGCATCAATGGGAGAAGAAGGATAGACTTTTTACCTGAACAGGTTACAAAGACCCTGAGATGTCTCAAAGAATTGGCATCATTGGTGGAAAGAGGCCACAGCATGACCCTGAGCTTGCTGCAGTCATGTACCTGTCACAGGCCACAGTATCACAGGGAATGACATTTTCCATTTCTCTCTTCCCAACAGCACAGGATGGGCATCCCTTCCATTTCCATCATGCTTCATGAACTAATTAAACTTCTGTACCACGCAAAATGCCGAGGTGTTACTATTATACGCATTGGTACTTCTGGAGGTTTAGGTAAGCTAAAAAATTTCAGCAATAGGTCATGCAATTATGAGCTATAGCACTTTGTCAGGTCCCCAAGTACCAAACAACATGGTACTTTGTTTTGGGTTAAAACCCAGCAAACTTCTAGTGACTGGCTTAGCAGAGTGCATATTTTTATAATTAACAAAGGCTTTGCATTCTAAACAATTGGGTATCACTTTTCAATCTGGGAAGACTTGACTGGAAGGTGCTCACAAGACTTGTTGATTGTGAACAGAGAAGGACTTGCGGGTGATGTGGTGGTTGGAGCCCATCTTGGGCATAGCAACTGTGAGTAATAGGTAGTTCTCAGTTCTTGCAGAAGTAAGGAGTGGGCCAACGCAACTGCTGAGTTGGACTTGTAAAGGACAGACTTTAGCCTGTTTAGCACACTGGTTGACAGAGTCCCTTTGGTGGAAGTCCTGAAGGGCAAAGGAGTCCAGGAAGGCTGGACATTCCTCAAAAAGGAAATCTTCAAGGTACAGGGACAGGCCATCCCCATAAAAATGAGCCAGCAGGGAAGATGTCCAGCCTGGCTGAACAGTTGAACAGGGAGCTTTGGCTGGAACTCAGGAAAAAAGATTAAATAAAGGAGTTTTATGACCTTTGGAAGAAGGGGCACCTGCCCTCAGGAGAACTACAATGATGTGAAAATATGATGTTATCCTGGCTTGTATCAGCAATAGCATAGCCAGTAGGACTAGGGAAGCAATCTTCCCCTTGTAATCAGCACTGGTGAGGCTGCACATCAAATCCTGTGTTTAGTTTTGGGCCCCTCACTCCCAGAAAGACATTGAGGTGCTGGAGCATGTCCAAGGGCAACAGGGTGAGGGGTCTGGAATACAAGTACCATGAGGAGCAACCGAGAGAACTGGGATGGTTTAGTGTGGATAAGAGAAGGCTCAAGGGGAACTTTCTTGCTCTCTACAACTACCCAAAAGGAGGCTGTAGTGAGATGAGAGTCAATCTCTTCTACCAAGTAGCAAGTGATAGGATGAGAGTAAATGGCCTCTAGTTGTGCCAGGGGAGGTTTGATTGGATATGAGGAAAAATGTCTTCACCACAAGGGTTGTCCAGCAACCTGGAATAGAACACGCTGCCCAGGAGTGGTGGAGTCACCATCCCTGGGGGTACATAAAAGACATGTAGACGTGGCCCTTAGGAACATGTAGTGGACTTGGCAGTGCTGGGTTAACAGTTGAACTTGATGATCTTAAAGGTCTTTTCCAACCTAAATAATTCTATGTTCAACATCTTTCTGGTGACATGGACAGTGGGAATGAGAGCACCCTCAGCAAGTTTGCCAAAGACACCAAGCTGTGTGGTTCAGCTGATATGCTGGAGGGAAGGAATGCCATTCAGAGGGACCTTGACACACTTGTGAGGCGGGCTAATGCCAACCTGATGAAGTTTAACCATGCCAAGTGCAAGGTCCTACACGTGGGTCAGAGCAATCCCAGGCACAGCTACAGGTTGGGCAGAGAAGAGATTCAG
>JASSUY010029624.1:0-38478 GCA_032466535.1 Forpus xanthops
CTTGTTCCAACAGTTCCATGTCCTTTTTATGTTGAGGACACCAGAACTGCACACAATACTCCAAGTGAGGTTTCACAGAGCACAGCAGAGGGGCAGGATCACCTCCCTCGACCTGCTGGTCACGCTCCTTTGGATGCATTCACACTCAATTGACTTAAATTGAATATAATCACCACTTCCTGCTCCCAGACTGTGGTCAAGGAGCAGAACTGGCAGACACTGGGAACTGAACAAAAGCCATTACAGAAGATTTGTCCAATTGTGACAAATCTCAGCCTCCTGGTATCTTGTTGGCTTCCTAGGAGCCCAAATCTTCTGCTCAGCTGTTTCAGGAAGGCTGAGGCCATAAACCCCATATTGTTTATGTACACAAACAGCCCTGGGATGTAACTTGCTTTTCTTACTCTAAAGCTTTTCCTGATGCAACCAGAGAGGGGCAATTAAAATTGAACCCCTGCGTATATACAGCAGCACTTGCAGCGCAGCCTGCATCTGCCATCCTGCACCAAGAGCTTCCCTGCTCCAGTAGGGCCCAGAATGACATCCAATAGAGCAAAACCCACCCCAAAAGAAAGACTGGAGGAGACAGTCCCAGCCTGCTTGAGCAGAAAGCTTCATCAGCAACATCACTGAGCCCCACCAGGGATCTACCACCTACATTGGGCATATCCCATCCCACTTCTGTGCAGAGCCAGCACTCATGCTGTCTTTGGGCTCCTCCACATCCCTGTTTTTCCCTTCTGAAGGCATCACCACACTGTCACCTCCAGACAGGCAGGGAAAGCTCAGGCAGCCCATAACGCCGAGCTAACACCCCTCCAGGCTGAAGTATTCTGGTGTCAGACAAGAAACCCCACAGGCTCAAAGCAAAGACCTGTTACCTATCCAAGATAAAAGACCACCTATGCCCTTCATCCCCATCGCCTCTCCTGCTGCATGCTCGTGCCATGAACCCTCCAGGAGCACACATCACACATGACAGCCTCAAACTGGAGTTTGGCAGGGACAGGATGCCTCACGTAGCATCCAAACCCAAGCAGCAGATGGAAGCTGGAAGCACAGGCACTGCCTATAGCCACCCTATGCATTGGGGGGGACACAAGCACCATCCTGCCCGCTGGCGGGCAGTGGGGGTCCCCCAACACTTCACAACTACACTCAGGAGATGCTTCCAGCCCTTCCCAGGACCTGCAAGGAAAACAGGGAATTAATGATGCTCAAGAGGCTTGGAATTTGCCAGTCCAGAGACGAAGCTTTAAAGGCATCCTTGGGAAGCATGGGGAAAAGACAGGCTGTCGAGCCAATGATAGAGGTGGCACCCAGAGATAGAGACTCAATGGCACCCATTAAATCAGTGCTTCTCAGTCGTCCCAGCACCCAAAATACCTCTTCAGAAGCTTGAGCTGCTGCCTGGGGGGACAGAGACCTCAGACACTGGTCACAAGCACAGCTCCTCCCATTGCAGGGAATGGTTCCTGTCCCCAGGTTCCTGGGGCTCTTCTCCCTCATTAACTGACAGCTAATTACCATTCCAGAGGTGGAACATCCACATGGGATCCATAAAGTGCTAATGCTGGGGATTTTCTTCCCAAGGAGACAAAAGACAGGACCAGTCCTATATATTACTGTTGTTATTGATGTGATCATCCCTGCTGCAAGAGCAACCAAAGCCACCAAATGAGCTTGCAGAAGAAGTGATTGCAGACACAAAGACCAGGTTATCATCCCTGGAGCCCTTTACAAGCCCAAGAGGTTTTTAATTGGGGGGAAATAATACGTTCACCAGCTCTAATGAGAGAGCTACAGAAAAACCCAGACGTAAGGGGAAGGAAGGAGGGAGGTGAAGCTTCCATGAAGGACTATTTAGGGAGCAGGCACAGCCAGGGCAGCTGGAGGATGCTCAGCCCTTCTATACTCTGGTACACATGCGGTATCTAATAAGCCATTCCTTAAGCTCCAGTGATGTTGCTCCTTCTATAATAAATTCAATGATCTTCCCTTTACTGGTCATTCATCTGCTTTCGATTCTGGGCAATTTTATACTCTTTTGATAAACTGTTTGTCTGATTGCTTGGAAGAAACAACGGCAAAAGCTGCACCTTAGGCGTTCGCCCAGCTAATGAAGAAAATCCATCACGAGGAGAGTTTATCTATCGCTTTGCTGGATGTAAATAAAACATCAGGCTAATTTGCCTCCATTAATCTTAAAGGCCCCCACTACAGTGACAGTCCTATGTTGGAATGGACTTTTTCTTTCCTTTTCCACATAAATATTTAAGCGAGTGCTGAAAGCATAAATAAAGTGCTTTCTAAAAGCCAGATTATTTTTACATCCAGTGATTTAACAATACATTTGGATTTACTTGCTAGCTCTTGCCTTTCAGGCAGCAGCCAGCCCATGCTTCCCCCTGAGGAGCACAGGGATGCTTGAGTGGGTTTTGTCAAGATTTGTGGGGTCTGTGTCACCTGCGAGTGCCACCCCACTGGTGTGGGTTCAGGGGGGGCTCAGGCTGCTGCAGAGGCTCTCGGTGTGCTGTGGTCAGAGTGGGCAGCTCAAGAAGTGGTCCTTAAAGGCAGGAAAAAGCCATTTGGTTATGGGGGTGAGGCCGGCAGAGCAGTGGAAGGGGCAGCTTTGGGGGGTGAGGACAGGATGAACAGGAGCTGTGCACCTGAGGAGGGCCTGGGTGATAACAGGGGATGCATACGCACGTGTGCATGAGGGATGTACGCACAGGCATGTGCATGCACGCATGGAGATGTACACGTGTGTGCACATGTGTATCTGTGCGCATAGGCATGCAGAAGGGTGCGCGAGGGCAAGTGTGGGTGCGTGCATGACACCCATCAGTTTGCATGCATGCACATGCATGTGTTCAGCTGGTTTGAGCCAATTTAGCCCCTGCCTTCTTTCCCCAGCCCTATTTGCTGCCAGCTGAAGGGCTGTGGGCAGCGGATGGGACTGGGATCACTGTGGAAACACTTTCCTCCCCATTAAGCCCTGGCAGGGCGCACGCTCATGCTCCCAAATGCCATCCCCCAAGCACTGGCAGTGAGCAGCACATTCCCACTGTGCCAAGGGTTTGCACAAGGACACTGCAGGGATATCCCTCTGCTTGGTCCATGTGCCTTTATGTACCCCAATTCAACAGGATCTGTGATGATGGCCGCTGACGTTTGGTTAAAAGAGGATCATTGCTGAGCTCAGCTCCTTTGTCAAGCATGGTATTGAGTGGATTTTTATAACTACAGCCTAAACCCATAAAAACGGGTTTATCATAGGAAATAGGATACATTCATAGCCAGAGCAAACCAACGCTGCATGGTAAAGGCTGACACAAAAGCAGCACATGGGATCGCTCCAAACCACTGGGACAACAGTTGAGAGCCTGTGTGCTTTGCTGGCTACACAGAGGAGCCCATGGAAAAAATGACTAATTAAAGGAGATTAATGATCTGCCTCGCCAAGATCATGGCTTCTGCTTCTCTCATTTACCCATACACAGCATTTTGTTAAAGCGACAGCAACTTTTATGCACATCATAACTGCCGACACAAGTTCCTATAGGTGTTTAGCTGGCAACCTCACATGTTACACCTAAGGAAACGCAGAAATCCCTAGGAAGATCCCCATTACCTCGTGCAATATTGAGGTCAAGCAGCAGCACCCAGAGCTGTTGTTCCAGCATGGCGTTTCATCAGCCTTGGCCACCACACAGTGCCCCATCTTCTCTCTTCTCGCTGAGAACTTTGCTTATATGGGATGAAAACCTTTCTTTTAATGACATTTCTTACTTTAATAAGAAAAATAAGACTATGACTGATGCTACACATCCTCACTGCTGCTCTTGTAAGCACACAGCTTTGCACAGTCTATGTTCTGGATTCAATTACATTACATTTAGCCTCCTTTATTCCCGTAAGACCATGGCTTTTCATGGGACCCAAGAAGAGGGGAAATTTAGGTTAGATATAAAGAAGAGTTTCTTCCCTGTGAAGGTGGAACCTCCAGGATTTGGGCTTTAGTGGGGTTTCGACAGTCATCCATTCCATGGCATGACAAACAGGGTGATAACTCATGGGGTGGAGAGAGTGCTAGGGAAAGGCTTCCCTGGCTAGCTGGAGAGCAGGACTCCAGGAGGATGCTGGTGGTGCTCTGGACACTGAATTCCTACAATGCTGAGTGCCAATGCACTCTGAGAGCACTCCTGCTTGTTGATTCATGCCACCCGTGCCTCGCTTCACCTTCTCTACAGCAAGAGGAGAAAGGCAAAACCAGTAATTGTGCTTATCAGCATGGGTGTTAAAGTATCCCCTGGCTGGCTCTAAAACTGACACGGTGCTTGCTAAGACGGATGCAGCAGGGAAGGCATCAACGCTGCCTCTTCCTCCCCTCTTAACGCATGGGTGGCTGTGTTCTCCAACGCTAGGGCGATGGCACAGCAGCACAGCATGATGCTCAGCCTGTTCTCACTGGCTTTCCAAAGGCACAAGTGACTTATGGTGCAGTCACACACTGACTGCACACCTCAGCAGGGAAACACTGCAGAGAGCAAGAGGCTCCCTCCTGTTCCTGATGCTTTTGACCTGTTGCTTGAGGACGTGCCTGGCTGGGATGCTGCTGTGCCCCATCACAGTGGACTTAAGGGGTGACAGGAGAGGGATGGGCTCTGCAGGAGGTGCCCAAGCATTCTGCACTTGATGGCCTTCTGATGAAATAGCATGGGTTTTGTGTTAGAATGTATTCCTGTGAGCTTTGGAAAGAGTTTTGCACAGCCATGCCTAAGGGAGCAGGCAGGGGTCCTTCAGCAAGGGGGGTGGGTTTGTCTTTAATGTCCTGACAGCAAAGGGAAAGAGCAAGCAAAGGATTTAGATCATCATATGCCACGTTCAATGGGATGGCACGGCTCTATGAGGGCAGCTGCTCCGGTGGTCTGGTCTCCTGCCTGGCCCCCACTTTGGGCAGTGATTGATCCTCACTCCCAGGCACACATCACCTCCTCCATGTGGGACAGAGAGAGCTCAGCTCCAGTGACTTATCCCTGCTCAGAAAGCACCCCTCTGCTTTATTCCGTGCTTTGGAAACAGCAAAGGCATCATCCAAAAGCCCAATGCAAGCCATGGAAAGACCAACAGTGACTCCCCGCAACCTTGAGCAATGCTTTTTTAACCCTTCCCAGTGCCCCCATAGGCTGTTTAACTGTCTGGTGTGCAAAGTTGCTGGGGTAGGGGGTGAATGCACCCCAAAAATCCCATGGATGTGCCCTGCCATTGAAAATCCATGCTTGGACCATTACTCAACAACTGTTGCCTTTCTTAAGCAGCTGTGGGTTGTACCAGGAGACGCCTCCTGCTCCTCTTCTACTCCCTGTGATCCACTCTCCTTCTCCAGGGCATCCTACGAGGAGGTGGGAAACTCCTTTTGGAGACCCAAGCACCCGCACACAGTGTCACATCACCCACAAGGAGCTACATCCATCACCGCCACAGGGGCTGGCAGTGAGCTCAGCACGGAGAGTCCTCAAACACCGTCAGGTTGTGCTCGCGGATGTGCCGCAGCAGGATGCGTGCCCGCCTGTCGATGGTCCGGAGCAGGGGCCTCAGGCCCTCAGCACCTCCTTGGCTCTCCCAGAGCTCCCGATCCACACGCAGTGATTCCAGCAGAAGGCTCTGTAACCTGCCCGACCGCAGCGTGGCCACAGCCGCCAAAGGGAAGCTGCAGTGGAGAAGCAGAACAGAGATGGAGAGAAGGGGTTACCCAGGGAAGGATGAGCAGGGAAGAGGGCAGCAAACAGCATCCACCCCGAGGAACACGGGATGAAGAGCCTCCTCCTCCAGCTCCAAATGAAGGGGCCAACAGTGTGCCAAAACGCCCGATAGGTAACGGCACAAATAACACTAAAATACCTGATTAGTCACTACTTTTGTGCAGCTGCCTGTTACAGAGGCAAAAATAGGCTTTGGAGACTGCCATCAGCCACCCGGAGCAGGGTGAGGAGCTGCTTTCAGAGCAGGGCACGTGTGATGGGTTAGGCCATTTGGGCACATGGATCTGCTGTCCATCCTGTGTGTGCAAACTCAGGCTTCCCCCGGGATGTGCCCCCAGGAGGGTGCATTTCACCCCTCCTACCTGTCTATGCCTTGCAGGAGCCTGAAGTTGAGCTTCTCCTCGGGGTGCTGTGGCTTGCCTGCGTTGTCAATGAACACCAGGCGGGACGGCGCGCTCCTCCGGACCTGACAGTGGGATGGGAAGAACTTCATTCACTGCAGGAAACCATCACTGTGTGGGTTTGGGCTGATTCTTAATGCAGAAATCCTCAGAGCATTTGGGGACCAGCAGCTGCCAAAGGACCCGCTATTCATCACCATGGGACCTACATCCCCTTTGCTGCCACTTCAGCCCTAAAGGCACCTTCATCTTAGCCCCAGAGCAGCCCCTGGTGACTGGGGGGGACATACCAGGATGTGCACCAGGACCAGCTCCGCTGGGTTTCGGCACTTCTCATGGAGCATCTCCTCCATGCACGGTTCAGAGGGATCGGGTTGAAAACCACAGCAGTAGCGGTCCAGGCGGTCATGAACCTGCAGGGGACATGTGAGGATGTCAGCACCAAACGGGACATTAGATGTCCAGGATGGGGAGGTCCCGTTTTGAACCGTCCTTGCTCCAATAAAAGGGATCTGAGAATCCTGAGTAGACATGAGATGGAAAAGCTGCAGACACCAGTGAGTGAGGAAGTGGCAGGGAAGCACTCAGAACCCCATTTGGCTTGGAGAAGAGATAGGCTTTCCCAGTGGAGTTCAGACACCTCCTGCACCTCCACTTCCACACTTGCACTGTGTAAACGGTTTGTGCTTCCATCTGAAACCAAGGGAAGGAGTACACAGCAGTGAATGTAGAGAGGAATTCCCAGAACCAAAAGCAGCCAAAGAAACCTGGGTTTTGAAACCTCAAAAAGATATATTTTCCTCAGGCCAAGTCTCGGTGCACTGGGTGATGATTTCATCCAGCTGTGATCACATATCTGCCCTTTCATCTATCCCTACGGTGACCTGAGCAGCTCTTAATGGAAAGATGAACGGATAAATGGAAAAGGATCGGCAAGGGGAAAAGCAGAGCATGCTCCTTTCCTCCTCAGAGCCCAAACTGCTCTAACAAATGGGTCCTTAAGTTTTGCTGCTAGAACACAAACACATGACCCACACCTCTCATCCGAGCCCAAACCCTATGAGAAGCTCACCCTCCGCCCCAATTGGGACCCACACTAAGCTCAGCCACACCAGAGCATCCCCTTGCATCCAACAGTGCTCTCCATATGTGACTCAGCTTGGGATGGCTTCCCCCAGGGAAAACCTCCTGGCTGGGCTGGGAAGGGGGTGCCACAGGCTATGGATGAGGCTGCAGACCTTTGGAGTCAATGTCCTTTTGGAAATGCAGAACGAAGCCACCAGCAGCTGCCCCTTTTCCACCGGGCTGGGCTTTGCCTCCATAAAGCTCTGCACCAAGAGGGGTGCTCCCTTGTGGCAAACACCAAGAGAAATCCATAGCGAAGAAGCCCAGTGTCAAGGCTAATTGAAGAAAACAAGCAAGACCTCAATGCCAACGGACAGCAAGAGCTCCAAGGTTAAAGCTATTCCTGTCGGATGCCATTTCACATCCTGCTGACTCTGTGCCTCTTTCCCTTCACGTGACTTTTCCACCTGGGAGGATCCCATTGGACCTATTGAGGAAAACCTGTGGGCTGCCCTTGCATTTATCATTGCACTGCTTCAGCCCCACAGAGGAAAGCTTCCTTAAAACCAGATCCTCCCTCCTGGAGACTCAACCTTTCCATTGCGCTTGATGGAATTCTGGCCTGGGGAAGGGAAGGGATCGGTTGATTCTCTCATTTCTCTGGCTGTTTCAGCACTGCTCTGCCTCTCCCAACCACAGTCTGAGGCTCTAGAGATTAACAGCCAGGCTTTGCCAAAGGAAAAGGAGATGGAATAAAGAGAACACAGATTTTAATAGCTTTGGGTGGGTTTTTCTTTGCTTTTTGTGTATTTTGATACCTGCCCTTTCAGGCGTTTTCCCCTCCTCTGATAACCAAAGCTCCAGCTCCAAGGTGCATGGCTTTTTGCCATAGAAATCACTTTTACCTCCTCACAGCTGCCCTCTGAGAAATGATAACTCCCTGGGACGCCCTCATAATCCCTCATAGCAGCAGAGTATGATTTTCCAGCCTGAAGATTAAGCACTATTAAAGCCAAGGAGAAGGAGGAGGAGGAGAGCAGTGCCATACAAAGGTGCAGAGCTCCTGATTTCCAACACCAGCAGCACATCCCTGGAGCTGGACCGGATAGGGCTGATGCAGAACACACTGCTTGTGCTCAGGAATGCCCCATGCTGAGCTGCTGCTGGCATCCACGAGCCAACAGAGCTATGCTGGGAGAAAGCTCACCCATGCAAACCCATGGACCGTGCTCGGGCCAAACTGCTTCTGCATAAAGCTCTGCTGCTCCCTGTTAGCTACTGAGTAAAAATATATCCCCCAAACCCTACGCTACCCCGCAGAGGAGCCCACAGACACACAAGGCAGGCACACAGGGTGGCACAGCCAGAGGGATGGGTTTCTCCATCACCTCAGCCCTACCTGGAGGAGGAAGTCGAAGAGGGCCAGGCGGCTCCACTCGCCACGTGGGATGCTGGAGCAGGGAGCATCCGCTGGCATTGGTCCCTGGGGCTGCAGCATCTCCTGGTACTGCAGCCACCCCAGGACACAGGAGTTCTGGTCGTTGTTGGCATCCTCCAGGTGCTGGAGGTCAGGTGCCCACCAGACGATGGGTCGCAGGGAGCCGTCGGTGTAGCTGTAGGGCAGGAGGTGGCTGGTGAAACGCCGGGCCACAGCGGGCAGGCTGCGGTTCAGTCCCAGCACCCTGTCCAGGTGGAAAGCCAGCACCTCATAGAGGTCCTTGGGGCGCTTGATGAGCCCACAGCGCCCATCCTGGCAGTCCCTTTCTGGAGAGCTGTCCCCTTCAGCATCCCCTATGGCCCGCAGCCCCACTCGCAGGACCTGCCCATGGGCTGGGATGCGGGTTTTGGACACCACCTGCCCACTGGCCAGGAGATGCATCTTCTGGAGGTCATCATCAGAGAACCATGGGGGAGCATCCCCTGCTGCCCCCCGCCGCTGCCTCCTGCCCCGGCCAAGGGGCTGGTCCTGCTGCAGGCGAGCAGAGGGCACAGGGACCCTTCCACTGGGGGCTCGTCCCCTGGATAAGGAAGCAGCCACCTCCTGCCATGGGGCTGAGGGGGATGATGCTGGCAGCGGATGTGGGGAGCAGTGTGGTGGTGTGGGCAGGCGGGCCAGGGCCAGCAGGGCCAAGGCCAGCAGCACCACGAGGGCTGCCGGGGTCGGGGGCTTCAGCCCCGTCCTTCTCCATGCTCGCTGCACCTGTAGGGAAAAGGGAGAGCGTTACCCCTTGGTAACCCTTGGTAAGGGTCTGTGGGTAAAGACATCCTCACCGCAAGCAGAGCTGTCAGTAAGGTTGATGGGGTTTTCTTTGCGCTAGGAATCAGCTGCAGTCCTTTCAGAAGCCACTCAGAACACGGGCAGACCCACCACAGGGGTTGCGGTGTCTGCAGCACTGATGTACAGGACAACCTTACAGGCAATGGATCCTTCACGGTCAAATTTAGCTTTAAAGACTTCAAGAAATGAAAAGGAGTAAAGAAAACCGTGAGAAAACCAAAGCAAATTCCTGGCTGGATGTGAACGTTTCCCAGCTCCTAAGAGATTTCCATCTTCAGACCTTACTCTGGGTACCCACAGTGGTTCCTATCCTGGTTGCACACTGAACCGGTATCACGGATCCCCATGCCTTCATTGCAGGATGTCCCGGTGCGTGCTGAGACACAGCCTCTGCAGCAGTACCCATCACTGCACCCAGCAAATCCACGCAGCTCCCGGTGCCATTCAGCCTATGCATGAAAAGAGCACAAACTGCTTTCTGCAACCTAAAACACTCCAATGTCCTGTGCTAAGGAACCACCTTTAAACAAGCACCACCACGTTCTGCTGTACGCATCTTCATACACACAGCTCTCCTCCCCACTCCTTTCAGTCACATTTTATATCAGCAGAGGCTTATAAAAATCATATAGGCTGGAAAAGTAAATACTGAGCACATTTCCTGCATTGCTGATCCCCCATCTCCCCTTTGGCTGAAAGCAACCCCATGCACACAGCATCAGGGCTGCCCTGAGCACAAGGATGCGATGGAGGGAAGAGATGGGGCAGCAGGGAACCTCCAGACCACCCCATCCTCAGACCACGACTGTACCTGTGCCACATTCACCCGGGCTTGGGATGGAGCAGCAAAAGGAACCTTGGTGCCTTTTCCCTGCTTTCCAAGAGGCATTTCCAAGTGGCTCGAACCCACTCTGGAAGTCAAGGCAACGTCCAAGTGGATGCATTTTGTTGCTATTATTTATTTTGGAAGCGCAGTATATCTGCGGCAGACACAGCGGGACAATAGAGTGCCAAAGGAGGGGTAGGAGACTGTTTGTGAGAGGAAAAGCTTGGAAAGAAGGAGCTAAAACGCCAGGGAGGGATGGGAAGGAGGTGAGAGCCAGCAGCCAGCATGCCTTCCAGAAAGCAGCTGGGTGAGCAGAAGCGTTTCCAGCCATGGGGCTTTTCGGATTGCAGGTTCCTGCTGGCTGTAGGACCCACCACCTGCATTGACTCCAGCCCCAAAAGAGCTGCCCTGGTAACTCCAGCACGTGAGCCCCTTCATAAGATGATCCAGGACTACCCTAAATCCATCAGGTTCCATGCCCTCACCGCAGGGAAGCTGCTCCAGGTGGCCTCATGGTGAGGAGCCATGAGGGATGTCCCTCCCAAAGGCACTACATCAGTCATGGTGACCAAGAGGAGCCATAAAGCCACCAACTCACTGGCAGCAACCATAGGGAGTTGGTTCCTCCAAGGAGTGAGCAGTTTATAAGCACTGGCAATGGTGCACTTGGAGTGATTCAGCTTCATAGCTCTCATGTTACTGCTTCTCTCCCAGAAATGCGATGTAATGGAGTAAAATACATCCTCCAGGCTGAATTCTTCTCTCACCCATGGCTTACTCTGGTCCCTGTTACAGGGCATTGGGACCTGCCAGGGCACCCCCTGATTTAGCTCCCTTAAACCTCAAAGTGAAAAGGAGTTAGTCCAGGGTGAGTCCGTTCAGAGAGCGATGTTGTGTCCCAGTTACTGCCTTAGGCCCCTTTCTGGTCAGGGGCTGAGCAGCCCCAAGGGGTAGCAGGACTTCTGCCAAGGGGCTGAGTGCAATGCCTCCCCATCCCTCTCCCGCTTGGATGGGATAATGGAACCACAGCCAATACCAACCAACACAGGCAGCACCCGAGCCCAGCTCCCCAAACCCCTCGTGCCCTGGATTCCAAGCAAGTCTTGCAGAATGCAGACATAAGCTAATTCCCAAGCACCCCGATCCAAGTCTGGCATCCTAAGCAGGGGTTTAGGGGAGGTGCAATGTCTCAATCCTAGTTTAACCACAGTAAAACAACACTGGGGGTAAAAACGCCAGAGCCTGATACCCTGATACCCATACCCCTCTTTCAAGTCACCACTGGAAGTGCCTCACTGTCCCCTCCAACCTCAAAGCAGGCTGAATTCACTGCAATGACATCTATGGAGTTCATCTCCATGGGCAGGATTAACTAAACCTCAGTCCTCCCAACTGCATCCAGCCAAATTCCCTTCCCAATTCATACTTCCATGGGCAACTTTTTCCAGTGTCTCCCCTATCCCACCCCTTTGGGAGACATGGCCCACACTGCTCTCACCAAGATCACCCACAACCCTCTTCTTCTGCACAGAGGATCTGCAGGGTGATCATTGCTGTTGTCCACCTGACAATAACCTTTTGGTCACTTACACCATCTGGGTATGCAAAGAGCCTGGCTGCCATAAATCCAAGTATCCTGGCGGGGGGGCCATGAAGGAGCCATTGGGAGAACCTTGGAAATACTGCTGGGGAAATGCTTCTTAGTCCACAGCTGGAGAGCAAACGGGTGGTGATGATGGTTGGGGTTTCAATGTCAAGTCAGCTTACAGTCCAATGGTTAAAGAACCATCGTTGTCCAAACCCCCCATCTGTTCTGACAGTGAGCTCAGGTTTGGGCACCCCAAGTTAGAGCTTCATCCCTTTGCCATCCCCGCAGGCTCCCTTCCCCAGCGCTGCTCAGGGCTTCCCTTCCTCATCAACAACAACAAGAACCAAAGGCCAAGGACAGCCCCTGTGTGATTTCTGACAGTCGATATCACAGATAACCTCACGGTAGAACACTGCAGACATAAAACTGTATTTACAACCCCCGGAGAAACACTTTTCCATAGGGACTTTCTCTGAAAAGAACATTGCAGTTGAAGCTATGGCTTCCATTCAGCCCCAAACACAAACCAGACGTACAGCTCTGCTTTGCCAGGCTGACATACTGACAGTACAGCATGTCTTCACTAGAAATCAGACCCGCTTCCCAGCGGGAAAGCTACAGGCAAAGCCCATAAAAAGGCTTAAGAGAGGTACTGCTTGTTCCAGGATGCCAATAAGTAAATACCATATATCCTTGCTCATCCGAGGGACATAGAGCATGAATGGGCTCCTGAAGGCAGCCTGTGCAGCCTGGCCATCTGGGATAAAACTGTGGCTGGGGGATGAGGTTATCCTTGACATCGTATTCCCGGGATGCTTGAACCTTGGCAGAATTTGGAGCAGAGATGCCTGTTTTCAATTGCTTTTCAAAGTGCATCAAATTGGCTTTTGTTCAGCTTGAAATATAAGAAAACAACCCTCGAACTTCATTATCCAGGAATAGAAGAGAAACAGCCCTAAACCCAGAAAGATACCCTGGAAATACGTGGCCTTTAAAATGGAAACTGATCCCTGCTTTTCTCTGGTATCTAAAAGAGTACTCCGGCACCAGCACTGCCAGACCTCTCCAGCAGTAAATCCCACCATCCCAATGAGGTACCCCAGGAGCCAGGATGCCCTGGCCATGGCCATGACCCTCTTGGTCTCTCAAGCACAAAAGGCTTTGCCAAAGGCCACTGGTGGGCAGGTTAAAAGCAGGAATGTGCCTTTACCTGGACGCACACAGCACAGGGCATCTTTTGCATGGGAGGTGCAGCACATAGAGCTGCATTTACCCTCACTGCCCGCCCGATGAACCACAAAGCTGCCTGGGCAATAGGAGACGCAGCCCACCGTGACCAGTGTTAACAAAGACTGTTTGAAAAGCAACTGGGAAAGCTCCTCTGGCTGCCCCCAGCCTGGGAACGTCTCCAGAGCCTTGTGCCTAACACATGGTGCATCAGGGAGAGAGGCTGGGAGCTGGGACATCAATTGGATCTGGGAGCGGAGCAGCATCTTCCCTTTGGGATTGTCCAGGGCTAAGCTCACTGCTGGGGACCTGTCACCGTGCTGAGGATATGGAAGGAGACAAAAGCCCTTCCTTCGTGGATGGATTGTGGGCAAGCCTGAGCAGAAGGAAATCCTTGGCAGCATGCGTTGCCCATCACTCAAGTGCTTAAGTACCTTCCTACATCATTCCGCTCTGGGAAGATAGATGGGTTGCAGAGTGGGAATCTAAAGACAGCTATTAAATGATGACTGCCAGCCTCAAAGGGAGCCCCAGCTCAGAGCTGAGTCCTACCACTAGCCCCCTGCACCCGGATAACCATAGGACATGAGGAACAGCCTGCCCTTCACCCACCAGGATCCATCAAAGCGGCTGTAATTCCTCACAGACCCACGCCAGCTTTGTGTCTGCGCTCCCACAGATTGCATGGCACGGAAGTCACAGCAAGCACTGGGCAATGGAAAGATGATGTACAGCACATGGTGCTGGGTCCTTCCCTGCAGAGTCAGCAAAGTCCTCGTAGCTGGTGCACAAACCTTCCCACCAGCACGTCCAAAACCAAACCAGAAACCGACCAAGTTAAATTGCCCAGGATGGAACTTTAAACATGCTGCACTTTGCTAAGCTTTGGAGAGTGCCTCAAGGACATAACTCATAGTCTAACTGTGAGACAAGTCTGGTTTGCCCTGGCATAGCACAATGCTCCGGCAGCAGCATAAAAGGGTGAGATGCTGTTGGTACCCTTCACTCTGAGCGCCGTCTTGGAAAGGATGGTATCAACGTGCTTCCTTAGGCTTGTGAAATAACACCGCCTTCACAGTGCTTCCCTTGGGGCAGCACTGTGGAAACCCTGGAACGTAATAACCTGGGGCCTTTGGCTCGAGCCCCTCGAGCTTTTCGCTCCTCTGGTGTGAAGTGTCCTCTTTCTTGCTCCATCCCCCTCAATCAATCCTGCTTTTGGGAGGTGCTCCTCTGCCCCAGCCACAGAGCACAGCCTCTCCTCATCCACTCCATCACCCAAAATGCCATTTCGAGCAGAATCTTCAGCCACTGCTGGAAACTGCTCTTAGCAACGAGAAAATCCCAGCGCCTTTTCATTGCACCGGTTGGTTACAGCTCAGTTCTGGACCAAACACATACAGCCAAAACAACGGCTCGTAACCCTCACCCAGGAGGAGCCTACAGGAGTGGCAAAGCTCCCAGCATCCCAAATGTCATCCCAAATCCTGCTCAGCATCTTTACGAAGGACCTGGGGCACATGAAAACCCTGCAGGGTACCAGCAGGGCCTTGCTTTACCTGTGCTGACTCTGTCCTTACCCCTAAATCTTGTGATTTTCACTGAGAAAAAGGAGAGATCCATAATTCTCCTCTGTAAATCTTACAGCTTGCAGGAAGTTAATACTCAGCTCTATGAGGGATGGACAGGGAGCTTGCCATCCCAACGCTATGTTCAGTGCAGCTCAGGACCTCTCCGCTTTAATCCCAGGAGTCAACACAAAGCACCACAAAAAGAACAGTCTCCAGGATGCCATACTTCTGCTTAAAGAAAGCGAACTAAAAGGTTTCGAATGCCTTATCTTTTCCCTATTTAAGTTCAGAGCCAGGACGTTTACTGCAGACTCTTAGTTGGATCTTCTACTTCTTGGTGACGCATCTCCTATGAGATTGCTGGCTCTCTCGCAGATGCACAGGGTTGCTCTATTTACATGTGCAAACATCCCCATCACCTTTCACTACTAAAAGCCTTATTATGTTAAGTGATATCACCCTGCACCCAAACCATCCGGGTCACTGCAGACCCAAACCAGCACCTTCATGTCCACAGGAGACAGCGAGGATCTGAGCAGCCCTGAATACCCGACTGTCCTGCTAGCATCACTAGGGAGCTCCTTCTCACCTTCCCTCTTCCCTGCTCATTCCTCTAGACCTCACACCTACGTGAGACAGGCACAACGTAGAAATCCTGGCAGGGATGAAAGGAGGCAGAGCAGTGGTTTTGGGCAGAGGTTGCTCCCTTGCTGCTGCGTAGGATCCCTATAGGTTTCCCTTTCCCCCCTCCCCTCATCCCAGTTTCCCAGCCAGCCTGTTGCACTCAGCTCCAGAGGTTTTCAGAGCAGCTTTCCCATCTGCCGGCTGAAACAGCAAGAATGGGGCCCCTTCCCCTGCGAAACAGATGTGGCTTGCCTTTGTGCAACATCTGTGCCTCATACCCCCCTTCCTTTTGAACAGTCTTGCCTTTGTTCAGCAGAGGTTGCGCAGAGGATGCTTTGGAGGAGGGCAGCAGCCTGTGGTTGGACTCCTTCCCTTCAAGCCCCACACACAAACGGCCTCGAAATGCCTGGATTTCTTCTGCAAAACCCAAATTCTTTGTTCCCCGGAGCACTTGGGAATGGATAGCTGTGGGCCACAGCGCTTTGTTTCCAGCCACAGCCAATGGCTCCTGCTGATGTCTCCTGTGGGATTCCCAAGCTGGGGAAAGTCAGAGCCAAAACACCCAGGAGCCACTCTGGATCCCCTTCCCTGCAACCCCCTCTCACCCCAGTACTGTCTCTTGCTGTACTTGTGCACCACTCACCAGCTCTGACCTGGCATCCCCCATAGGATTACACTGCCTAAGCTCCTCCACACACAACAGCAGCAAGGAACAGAAGGGAAAGACAGCCACATCTTTCTGCAGCGTGCTCTGGGATGCACCTAATAGGGGAGGAACACATTAAAACAGAATCGAGCTGTAAATAAGATCACGTTTCCTCTCCCTCTTGATGAGTTTACCAGAACACTCTCACACACGTTGGCACTCACTCAGCCCCAGCGTAGGTGTTATATGGGGGTCACATATTTGGTAGAGGGGAGAGGATTCTGATCCATCATTTTCATTACCGACCGCTGGACCAGCACCAGGGCACAGGAGTGCCTGTTTGGTGCCCAGCAGGGGCTCGGTGAGGGGCAGCGCTGGATTCCCCCATTGCCATTTCAGCACAGATTGCCCAAGTTGGATGGTTGGGTTCCCCTGAGCTGCCTGGCAGGATTTTTCCCTTCCTGGAGAGCAGGAAAGCGCATTTGTGGGATTCCAAAGCAAAGGAATGAAAAGGACAGCGAGGCCTTTCAGCCCTGAGGGCTTTCTTCAGAGCAGAACTGTTCATGCAAGCCCCTGCTGCAGGAAGATAACCCCGTTTTCCTCCATGTAAACCATTTCTTAAAGGGGAAAAAGGAGGAAAGCTGCTCACTGCTCGGCTGTGATTGCCGCCTGTGTCCTGCAGACCCCATCCCGGGTGAAGCGTGCAGCCCTCCAAGCCTGCTTCTCTTTCACCCAGCAAACCCCCTGGAGCAAACACTGTACAAGCATCAAGCCTGGCTCCAAAAATGGGGTTTTTCCTTCAGGGCAGGGCAAATAGCTGCAGGTGGAGGGAGGCTATTGAGCATTTGAAACAGAAGGGGGAATGAAGGCATCTGGCATCTACACCAGAGGATTAAGGAAGTGTAATGAGCCCCTCTTTCTTTGGCTGCCTCACAGGAGGCAATGACTGAGGGGTTGGAACTGACTCGCTGGCAGGTTTTGAAACCAGAATAAAGATGTTTCTGCAATGCAGTCATCCCCCAGCACTCACTGCTCCTGCAGGTCAGGCACATTCAGCGCCCGGATCCCACAAGCAGCCGGCTGCATGCACCGTGCTCCATCCTAACAGGGAAGCTCACAGCTGGGATCCCTCTGGCTCTCTGCAAGCGGTCATCCTCCCGGTGATCTTGAAAGGAGGCAGAAATTGCCTGGAGCATTCTGCTTAGGGCTTTGCTGCAAATGAAGCAAGGAGACAACGGGCTCGGGGCAAGCCTGAGTTTATGACCATCGCTGTCCTGCCTATAGGTGAAACCAAAGCAATCAGTACGGGAGCTCACAAAGGGGAAAGGACTGCAGAAACAGGCTTTCCCTTCCCAAGGCAAAATGGAAATCCCAGCAAAAACTGCAGGAGACCACACCACAGGTTATAGACTCTTAAAGGCTTCACAGTGAAGGCTCATGCAGGAAAGCATTACTGCAAATGAAAGCCTTCTGTTTCTTTGATACGCAGGAATCTCCATCCCTAAACAGGCTGACGGGAGCCAAAGTCTCGTCTATTTATCCTGCTGCTGAAGTTCATTCATTAAGAAACTCAAGACAGCCTATGCAAACTGTAGGGCAGAAAGCACAGAGCACATTAGTGCCCCACATACTCTGGCGAAGGCTGGCACTGCCCCAGTGCTCCCAGAGATGCTCTGAGTCATCACCACACTTCTGAGGACACAAAAGCATTCAGAATACAACCGACACCAGAGCTCTGGTTTCTGGCAGTGGCACCAGGCTCATTCATCAGACACGTATGCAATTCCTGCCCTAAAGCAGCTTTGCAAGGGCTGCTGTGGCAAAGCAGAGACCCCCACTGCAGATCCCCCAGTGGCACAGCAGTAACGGGGAGCAGTGGGGTCTCTATCCCAGCTCAGCTGGCTTGTGTCTGCTCAGATGGATCTGGATCCGATTGCCAAGGGACAGCCCCAACGAGTGCAGAAACCGGCCTAAGGTTTGGAACACACTGTGGATGCAGGGAAATCTGCTGATGCCAGAGAAACGCAACATTTCTTAGGGGGAGGAGGGGAGTTTTCCCTTGCCAAAGCGGTTCATTTGGGGACTTTCTGAGGAGAGTGCTGTGCATTGCAAGAACCAAATGGAAAGTATGGATGGGATCTTTGTGCCCTCTTATTCGCAGCCCCAGGCGCTGCCTTTACAGCATCCTTACAATGTGCTTTGTTCACCCCTAGCGCTGTGAAGGACAGACACATGCTGGCTCTGTGCCTTGCTTGCCTCCCCATGCCCATACCCCCGGAGGTATCCCGTTAGACTTTCCCCCACAACAGAGGCAGCCAGGCCATGGCCCTGCACCTTATCCCTTGGGGTCTTTACCCCTGAGCAGACCCAGCATCACCTCCCACTGCCAGCTCGGCAAGGAAACCCCTCCATCCTACCATGTCTCGCGCTGCTCCTCGTGTGCTCCACGGGCGCGCAGTCACCTCCTGAGCCGGGTACCAGCGACTGTGGCACTTCCATAGGGCACAGGGCCCCACACAAACACAACCGTTCTAAAGGCAGCAATAAGGAAGACAATAACCCCCGCGGCCGCTCATCAGCCCCCTCTCCCCCAACCCATTCCCCATGGCAAGGGGCTGTCACCCAAGGGTGCTCCCGCAATCCCTGCTGCCCCACTCCGTGTGGCGGGCCCTGCCACAACACCGACGTGCAAGCAGGACGGGACACCCCACACACTTCAGCTGCTTTCAAACTGTGCCTCATCCCAGACCCACCTCCCTGTGGGGAGGGGAGCGGGGAGGCTGCGAAGGGGGGAACAGGCGGTTCAGGAGTCTCTTTTTCACAATAAAAGCCCTTCTTGATGCTTTTTCTCCCCTCTGTTTTAATCCCCAGGGCTGCTTTGAGCCGGGAAGCGCAGGTAAAGGAGGCTGAAGGAAGGCACAAGGGCCAATCTGCTCACGCTGACCCCGTGCCAGACAAGCAGAGGGACAGGCAGAGGCCCAGGGATCACGTTAGTCCCGGTGCTGGGAAAGTAAATCACAGCTCTGCTCTGAGAAAATGCCCTTAGGGGTTTTGTTAACTTTGCCTTTCACAGCAGCTCAGCAAAGAGCGGCGCCACATCAGCACCGGGGAGATCTCTTACCTGCTTTAAAGGCATCCATGTGTTAAAGCCGGTTTTGGGGTGCTCAGGGGACTGCTTTTCCAGGGCAGGAAGGACAGCTGTGACCTGCGGTGCATGGCCCCCCCCAGCACCCAGTTATAGCATGCATCCTAAATGCCATTTCCAGAGACCCCTGGGAGAAGAGGGGCTGGAGGCATCGCTTTGGGAAGCAATGCGTTCCACCCATCAGTCCCTGGATGGAGATGCCATCAGCTGCACCAGCCCCACAGTGACTTCAGCTCCCACCAGCCCACGCTGGGGACAGGAGGAAACCCTCCATGTCTCAGGGATGATGGGTTTCCAGCTCTCCGACCTATGCACCCACCCCAACCAGTGCCCGGCTTCATTGAGCACATGTCATTTTTAATACGGTACCCAACCCCTTTCATTGCTACTCAAAACTATAGCAAAGAAGTGGAATTAAGGTTACACACAAGAGCAATGAGTCTGATTTCAGCTTCAGCATGCCCCTCTTTTACACCGTACCCTTGGGCATGAGGAAAGGGTATGGAAACCAAGCCCTGCATCCATCCATTGCTGCTGCCAAGCTCCCTGGCCTCCTGGCTGTCCTGGGCACAGCAGCATTGGACATGATGGTAAATGCCCCATCCCTGGCAGTGCTCAAGGCCAGCGTGGACACAGCCTTGAGTGACATGGTCTAGTGTGAGGTGACCCTGCCTATGGCAGGGGGTTGGAACTGAGTGATCTTGAGGTCCTTTCCAACCCTAAATATCCCACGATTCTATGTCAAAACATTTACCTTGAAGGCAGTCCACCAGGGAAGGCAACAACCAAATATTCCTAATGGAATTAGCAATATCAGGTAGCAATAACCTGGTGTGATGCTCTGCGCAGTGATGGACCAAGCCCATGGCTGTCGGGCCGGTGGCAGTGGAGGAGGGACCTGCAGGGCTCCCGAGGCTGAACCGTGCACATCACAGCTCATTGGTGGCACCTCGGAAGCATTTGCTTTCATTTCCCTTTCTGAAGTTTGAAATGCTCCAATTTACATGCAATTTTCTGTCAAACCGATGCCTGCTGGGGCAGCAGCATCCCGAGCTTTGACTGACAGGCCAAGCACTCCGGCTGCTCTCCCTGGATTACCTCTCCATGCAAATAACTGCTTGAAATGCACGCCTGACATGTGAGGAATATGCCATCAGACACAGCCATGGATGGCTGCTGAGAGGCAGATTCAAGGGATCAGAGGCCGAACCGCTATGATGAACCCACCGAGCCTCGAAACAAACGCTTCGATCTCAGCATTTTGAAATGTCAATTTTATTTTGCCCCTCCTTCCCCTGAAGCTTCTTTAAATGATATTCATAGTGCAAAAATCAGATTAAAAAGACCCAAGAACCAAGTGCGTTATGAACATGCTTCCTGCAGAGGTCCAGGAGGCACATACCTAATTCTATAGTCTACATTGTACCTGAGCACATCAGCACAGCTCCGGCCCCCAATCCTGCTGCTTCATTATGGAAAAGCAGTGATTACCTGAACAGTGGAAACAGATTTTCCCCTCTCTTTTTAGTTTCCCACCCCCTGACTGCTTCTGCTCATGTTCTCACAGCTATTCATACAGCTCAAAGCAAAGGAAGCTCACTCGCACACATAACAGATCCCTGAGGTTCCCCTCATCTTCACTGGGGCTGGTCCTTGCATCATATCTGCAGGACAAGGGATGGTCCAAGCTCCAAGAAACTACCATGCCCCAAGGCTCATGCTGGACCACGCAGGCAGCTCCTCCATCCACTGGTACCACCAGGCAAATCCAGCTTAGCCAGGAGCAACAACTTCAAAGTAGGAGAGTTGAGCTGTTTCCTTCAGGGAGAAGCAGCAGTGGGGCAGAGCCCAGGGAAACCAATGGAGATCAAAAGTGGCTATGGGCTCTGCTGTACCCACATCAGCACAAGGACCTCTGTGCTCCCCAAAACACCACCCCTACAGCCGTTAGCGAAAGCTTTTGGTATAACCCCACCTCCATTTCATAGCCTGACTTGCCTTTCCCCATGCATGTCCTCATAAAGGAATACCTGCTGCAGAAGGATGGAAATAGGCTAATTCATTTTGGGTTTTTTTCCCCAAAAAGTACTTTTTTCTGTCCCCATGGAGCTGCATTCCTTTCTCCCTTGGGAGCTGAAGACAGGCAGTGGAAAGCAGACAGATTTCAAGAGGAAAGAAGGTTCTTCTGCCTCTAAGAAAGCAAAGCTGAAGGGTTTCTTCCCCTCCCTTTTAGAAAAGTGTGAGGTTCTAATGGGTTTGGGGGACTTTTCATATATTCCAAGATAAGCTTGAATGGATTTCTGAACCCAAAACCTTATCCAGGTAAATCACTGCCTATCAACCACTCATTACAAATGAACTGCTCAGAAAGCTTTTCTTTCCACCACTCCCGGTCTCCATCTCATAACTGTTGGCAATGGGCCTCGACACATTACTAAGGAATAGGCTGTAGAGGAGAGCCTGATACTTCAGCTTTCCTTTGCAGCAGCTGTGAAAAAGATGGGCAATGAAGGCTATAGGGATCAAGCAGAATAGGAAAGAGAGCTGGGCTCCTGCTCAGCACTATGGGTCTGAGTCTGGTACCCAGAAGATGCTGAGAAGCAGATGAACTGCAGAACTGTTTTGTATCTGGTTTTGGAGTGTTGACATAGAATCATAGAATAGTCAGGGTTGGAAAGGACCTTAAGATCATCGAGTTCCAACCTATGGAACCATTCCACAGTCCCCCAGCTGCTGTCTCTGAAGGGGACAAGCCCCAAGTCCCTAATGTAGAGAGAATGCTGGGCATGGGTGATTGCTCTCAATGCACTGTGTGTGGGAACAGACACTTGCATCTCAGTTTTCCCTCACTGTTCACATGGAAATAAGCCCACCCAGGTCTCTTACAGAGTGCTCTGAACTGTCATAAATGCTTCTGCAGAAGCTGCACACCCCCAATCCAGCAATTAGAATAAATTCATGCTGCCAGGATGCTTTTGTCACTGTTTGTCTGACTCGAGACAAAAGGCAGGGCTCACAACTTGAAGGGAAAGAAACCCTTTATAAGCAACATTTCAGATGCCAGAGAAAACAGTGACATCTGTGGAGCAGCCACACGTTCCCTGAGCACACTGGCTCCATGCCTCCCACAAATACCTGTTGTATCCTCTTCGCTATCATGACTCAACCACAAGTAGATGGAGGAAGGTTCAAAGAATCATTAAGGCCTTGGTGCTTACTCATTCCTCCAGCTTACACTTTAGACAAACGCTCTGGATGGCTTGTAAGACCCCAGTGCTGTTGTGCAGGACATGAACTGTGATGATTCAAATGAATTAGGGTTTTCTTTTCATTCCATGATTTCTCAGGGCTATTTTCAAAGCTTTGCCACCTTCAGCCAGAAGCAGCTCTTACCACCCATGGCCCATGCCCATTTACTGTCTTATTAGAGAAGCAACTATGCCCTGGCCTGCTCCCCCAGGAAAAGGCAGCGTTTGTGATCTCTCTGCATTGCCAAAGGTCTGGCGTGGATCTGACAGATGGAAGATGGACCACTCAGTGGATAAGGAAGTGGCTGGAAGGTCACACTCAGAGAGCTGTGATCAACGGCTTGATGTCCAAGTGACAAGTGACAGAGAAGCTGTGGCTGCTCTATCCCTGCAACATTCAAGGCCAGGGCTTGGAACAACTTTGTCTAGTGGAAGGTGTCCCTGCCTGCGGAACTGCATGAGCTTTAAGGTCCCTTCCAACCCAAACCAGTCTGTGATTCTATGAATTGCCTTTCTAGATACACACCCCAGCACTCAGATGAGTCAGAAACACCATTTCTTGGACTCTCACCATGTAAATCCAGGGATTTGGATCTCTATTACTTACTAACCCACTAATCCTGCACCATCTGCAGACTTCAGCAATTAAACGCATGCATGCGTCTGTGTATCCTTAACTTGGTCACTGTTTAAAAACACTGCATGTTGGACGCAGAACAATTCCACCCCTCAGCATAAGAAAGCTTTAGCCCTGATTTCTCGTGTTGAGATCTGTTGTTGACACAGTTTCTCATCTCGTAAGTAAAGCCCTCTAAATGATACCATTTTCAAAATCCAACTGGCATATGGTGCTGTGCCCGTTGCCTTGGAGACACCCAAATGTGCCCTGCCAGCACAGATGCTGTGGTCTCCTCAGGAAGGTAACGAGTTTGCCTGACCATGAAACCACATTAGCTGGTGATCGTTACACTCTTCGCTCCTTCTTGACAAGGACTCTGTTTAGCCATCCATCCACGCTACCACATTCCCAGAAGGTGACTGGAAAAAGCCACAGACAAGGCTGGGAATACTGGGAACTGTAGAGCATCACAGGATAAAAAAATACCCTGAAGAGTTGCTCAAATTATTTGGGCTTAGAAGGGCTGAGAATCAGCATTGGTGATTCAGAGAGCTGCTTGGCTCGCTCCATTGGTTGCCTGAACCAGAGTTGTCCAAGCTCATCTTACTCAGAGGTGTTCTAGGAGAGGCAAGGGGCTGCAATGGGGCTCTGCACCTCAAGTGCAGGACCAGGGTGAACAAAGCTTTCCCTGCACAATCCACACTGAGCATGGCTTAAAACTGCAGTGGGATGACTTTAAGGAGGCCTGAAAGGGAGCACGGATGGAGGCGAAGAGCAGAGCTGCCGGCATTAGAATGAGACTGGAGCAGTTTGCATGGGAGCTGCATGCCCTGATTCCCTGCAGAGCATGGATGCAGCGCTCCCTGAGACCTCCCCACTGACAGAAACCTCACTTCCTACCTGTGAACGGGTCAGATGCTGGAGGCAGAGCCTGCCCTCCTGGATTCACTGCACTGGTGTCCCAAGCCTGGGGGGCATCAGGCTGAACCATGACTTGATTTCCCCATGGAGCATCTCAGCAGACCTCCAGCTCTAACCTATAGGATCAGGCAGAAAGAAACAAGACAAAAATGAACACAAGCTGATGCACAGAACAGTTCCCTCCCCCCAAAAAAAAAAGAGAGAGAAAACAAGACAGAAGCAATCTGTTTCTTTTCCTGGAAGGAGTCAGTGACATATGCTTGAGTTGGGTCCACAAAGACACTATATTGGCTGTATATTTATACCTTTGCATTAGGGAAAGTCCTTTGTCACCACGAGAGTAGGATGGGAGAAAAATGAATGCATTAACACATGGAGTCATCAGGCAAAGCTTTGAACTGTGGCTGCTGAAAAAAGGGTCTGACCAACATATGGGCTCATGACTCTTTCCTGGCAGCCCTCCGGATACAGAAGCAAGAAGTGGAGCCTCCTGGCTATAAACTGGTCATGGATAAACTTAGACGGACAATTAGAAAGTTCCTAAGAATCAAAGGAATTGAGTTCTGTGAACTTTGAGACAGGAGAGGGAGTGGGTTGGGAACCCCATGGAGCAGTGTTGGAGGGGAGAGGGGGAAACTTGAAGCCTCGGAGCATTTGTCCTTTCCACTCCCCCAGGACTGCTCCATATCATCTCCTAATGATACAAGGAAATAGTACTGGAGCCAAGCTCCTCACAGGCCTTGAGTAAAATGGTCAAAAAGGTCACATTGTCAGGGGCTACCTTGCTCCAAGCTGTAGATCAACTTCCAAGGACCATAAGGACACTGAAATCCCTGTCTGAGCAGTGCCCCAGGGATATTGGCAGTGCCTGCGATCCTGGGCACTCTGATCCTGTGACACAGCATTGGGACCTCCTTCTGCCCACATCTTAAATTTGCTATAGGATACAAGAAAGCATTTTGCACCATGCATCATGTGGATGCTTTTAAGCATCTTACTGGAATAATTGTTCCATGACACAATTGCCCACATTGACATTTAACTGTGACTCTGATGGTCCTTCAAATACCAAGTCACGACGCTCTGAACTCAGTAATTCAACTCCTTTCCACCTCCAAGTTTACAGCTGGTAGGAATGCCACACGGTGTCATGGGGCTGAATAGCTGCTCCTGTCTCTAACATTGGTTAGCTGTTACGGAAGGAGGCTGATTAAAAACACTAAACAGAGGAGTTTTCTACACAGCAGCAGCCAATTTCTGGAACACGTTGCCCCAAGTTTTTGGAGGGAGGTAGCATGAGCAGGCACAAAAGATTGAACAAATTCACAGACAGTAGATGTAAAAGATGAACTAAGAGGAATGGGCAGGGGTTTATCTTCTAGCACCCATAATCCTGCTATTGCAGATGCTGGGGAACTGCAAGAGAAGGGACTATACTAATGTCCTCTCCCTACACAGTGTCAGAGACCCAGGCTCAGGGTAGAGGGTTCACTGGTCTGAACCAGTAAAGCACTGCTTATGCTCCCAATGGGAATGCTGGCACAGTCTAGTGCAGTCCAGTGCCAGTGAGAAAAGTCAGTGCAGCCACAGCCAAGTGATCATTCCTATCTGTCAACTGATCTATGCACAGCAATGCCTACTGAAGAGCAGCCCAAAACCACCCAGTGAGCAAGGGAGCATGAAAGGAGCCAGAGGACTGTGCCATGACAAGGACCATGCCCCACTTTTGGTGAAACTGTGGGTTGGAGAAGCACATCAACCCCCATATCTCATGTTTTCTACCCCTTGTGCCCTGACACTTGCCTCCTGCTCCAGCACAACAGTGGCACTGCCAGAGGAGACCAGGCATATTCACTGCACAAGCATCTTCCCTTCCAAAGTCACATTCAGGGGGCTGGGAGCTGAGGAAGCCTGCTTGAATCTGGGATGAGGACCTGTATGCATTGGCAACAGCTGCAGCCTGCCAGGCTCTCCCTGGACCTTGAAAAGGCTTTGAGCAACCAAAGCAAAAATGATGCCACTTTCAGCTAGTCAGACTTCATTTACTTCACTCTGCCGTGAACCCTCTCATTTTTATCCCGTTTCCACAGAGGCTTCCGGGATGAGCCAAGACTCAATATGTGCAATGCAAATGAGACAAGCAGTAGAAATAAAAGATAAAGAATGAAAACAACAAAGAAAAATCCCTTTAACAGTTATTTAGGGGCTCCAGGGAGGAAGAGAAGTCAGAAGGAAAACACCTACAAGACAATTTCCCATCCTTTCTTAATATAGCATCCTTCCTAATATACCGTCTGATTGCAGTTAACACAGCTAGCAATGGTCTTCTATTTGTTTGATGGCTTTTGTAAATACAAAGTTCAAACAGCAGGTCTAAAACATCTTGACTGCTGAGAAAGATGTTTGTATGCTATGCCCTCCTAATGTGTGCCCTTAGGTAAAGGACAGCTGATCTCAAAGACTATGTTCTTTCGTTGTTTAAATATGAACACTACTACTTTTTCAAAGCACCTAGTTCTCATCAAAGCAGAGCTTCCTGATGAGATCCTGCCCAAGAAACCTTTATGAGCAGCACGCTGCCCCAAAACACCACCCATGCTCTATGAGCTGCCCAAAGTAGATGTGAGGGAAGAGCTCAGCTCTGCTGAGGACCACGACACCAGGTCAGGGCCTCTCCCCATAGTACAGAAGGAGTGATGCTCCCAAACAGTGACAGAACAAAATACCCTGGAAAACAGCCTCAAACCAGAAGACCACTGGGGAAACATTAAAAAGTGATTCTTCTATAATAAGAACTAGGTCAGTGCAGCTCATGAAGGAAGAAATGGCTCTCTGCTGGTAGCAATGGTGTACTTTTTAGGCTGGTGACCTGCACATATAGCTGACTGCAGGTGGAAGAGGTTCAGATGCAGCTGAAAGCTTTTGGGAGAGAAAGGAGAGTTTGCTACAAAGAGTTACCTGGAGACAACTTGTATTGGCTTATCATTGAATGTGAGGTGAGGAAAACATGACCAACTCTTCATTTATGTAAACAGGAATATGACACAGGGGTCAGCTGCACAAAGTGGAGGCTGGGCCAAATTCGCACTTCTGAACAGCATGAACTGGAGGATGCACAGCATCCACAAACGAAGCCTGTTAGGAGTTCAGGGAAAAAAAGAGAGGGTGTGGGTACATCACCAGTATCCACAGAGCCTCTGCCTGTGTCAAAGCAGGGACAGAGACTGGGGTACTTCAGCACAACTAGGCACGCTTAAACAGGTATGTTTTCTGCTTCAGAGGAGAAAATCCCAGTATAAACTCAGAAGTACCACATTACAACAGTGGTATATATGACTTCAAACTCAAAACAATAATAAAAACTATTTCCAAATTAAACAAAAAATTGCTTATACAACGGAGGAATCAAAAGCTGAAGACCTGAAATGAGCACAGCCCAAACCATATAGCCATCCCCATAATCTGCTCCAGTTACCACTTCCTGCTTGTAAGCTGTACTTACTCATACACTAATAATGTGAGTAGAAATCAGCATCTTCTCCATGAGAAGCAGGAATGTGGAGTTTTCAGAGACACCTTCTCAATGTGGGCAGGGGGAAAGAAGAGAAGCATACAGGGCTGGAAACATTTGAAGAGCATTACAAGTGAAGTTAAGACAAAATAAATTCAGGAATCCAGCTGTACTCCAGACCAGTCACAAGCCCATATCAGCATCAGTGGCACAGAAGTAGTACAGAATGGACAGCATTACCTACTACTAATATATAGGCAGTTACAAGACCAAATTACTTGAAACGTCATGGTCACCAAGCAAACCTCGACTGAAGGAGTCTGAATACCTGTATCTGAAACCCAGGAAGATGAGTAAATCCAGAGATTCCTCTTCCAAGACTACTGCATCTCCAAGTTAAAACCTATTCGGATGCCAAGCACAGCAACAGACATGTTTAGACACAACAAAAGCACTTAAAAAAACCCCTTTTTTAAAGAAGAAAACCAAATATGCATCACCTGCAAATCACTTGGCCCAGAATTGCAGCTGGTTCACAGTAGCAGATTTTACACTTTTTAACTACAGATTATGTTAAGGGTCCACACCTACTCCTAGGATTGCTTATGTCTTCCAGACATCATGGCACAGAGGTTAGGACTGTGTTTCCAAACCAGTGGCATCAGTTTAGGAAGCAGAGCAATTATCAGGTATCTGGGGTAGGGTACATCCCCCCCTCTGCCCCCAGCAAACCTGATTATGTCACATAAACTGAGAAAAATCAACATTGGGTCTTACTTTAAGCTTTTTCTAAACAGCAGTTCCTTTCTCTTTACACTCAGCTCCACAAAGAAGTATACCCTTAGTCAAGTAAACCCTTACATCTTAGCCAGCTAAAGGCAAACTAAAGACCTGGACCAGCATGCCCATTGCTCTCAAACGTATGCGCTATCCCCTTTGTTTGGCACTGTCCTTTGCAGGCAGGTTGCCTGGTTTGGGTAAGCCTTAGGAACAACCTTGTGAAGAGCTAACGTTGCCATCGTGTGGCAACCTCCAGAAACAAAACTGAACTAAGATTCCTCTATTCCTATAGCTTTAAAAAGAGGACAAAGCAGCACAGATGGCACAACACTCGTGGATTGAAAGGAAGGGGGGTTACCATCGATCGATAGAGAGCTGCAGGTTTCACGAGTTGCTAATAGGAGCACCAGATGCTGCTCACGTGGAATATGCTGTCAGAAAGATACAGCACAAGTACCAAAGACCAGCATATATTCTACTGTTGTCTTCTCCCCTTTCCTCCAAACTGTAAAAAAACAGTGCTTTCACAGCACATGGCAGACAAGTTTTCTAAGGCACATAACACTTGCTCTCCCTAACAGGGCCATCATTTTTAATGCTGCCCTCCTGCAGTACACCCACTTCCTGGTGCACTGCTAGAGCAGACACAACCTACATCTATCTTTTGTACCATTATAAGGCTCCTGCTCAGGAACTGCCAGGCAGCATGGCAGGTTACAGCACACACTGTATCATGGAAATGTTTTGGATAACTCAGTGGCTGCCAAGCAGTACTAGTGGGAATGAAAACAGGATAAATTGCTGCAGTCACAGCCAGTTACCCTTTGGAAGCAAGGAAAAACCGAGCAAGTAATGTAGAAACACAACTTGTGAGCTCATTATGACTGAAGGCATGGTTTCTCTACAGGTACTTTTACCTATCTTCCCCTGTCTTACCAATAGTAGTGCATAAAAAAACCTTAAACAACCCTGAAGGACAAATCTTTCACCTTAAAGGACCTCCAGGTGGATACATTTTCCAAGTTCCTTTCCAGTTAAGAGTTTCAGAGTATGTGGATTTAACCACTTTAAAATCCAATTTAAAATTAGGATCCCCAGATGCCTGAACATGGGGTTTAATCTCATTTTGCACTATTTTATTTTCCTTGTTCGTTCTATCCATTCATATGAACCATGTGCTTGAACTGAATTTCCCAGGGCATACAAATAGCTCAAGAAAGCATCATACAGTTTGAAGTGATTCAACATGCAGATGCCCCGTTCTGGCTGATAGCAGCACTAGCCATGTAACTACTTAAAAACGCATGATTATCAGTACATTTTACAATATATACTTTATTACGTATTTGTTTTTAAAACTTATATTATCCCTCCTCCATTTTATATTTGATTATAAAAATAATCTGGTTTTCAATTACCAGAGATCTCAAGACTTCCACTACTTCTTCACTCCAAATGAAAAAACACATAACCCCTGGCAACAAACTGCACAGGAGAAAACACAGAAAAAGCTGGATTATGACGTTAAGATATGGAAATATTTCATAGTGCCAAGCACTTTAGTGCTTCAAATGAATTTTTAGATCATGCCCCCTTTTACTTAACAGTTTTGACTAAAAAGCAGGAATTATATGCTGCCTAACTGTAACTGACTCAGGTCTTGACATAAACTTTTAACCATTCTAAAAACCAAGCATGCTTAAACACAAGTCACCAATTCCCATCTTGGTAATAATTACTAACTACTAATTATGTAGCTGTACTTACAGGACTGCTGCAGTGTTAGACATCTGATGCAAGTATTCCAGGTCAAGTACTTGAACAGTGGTGGAAGGTTTAGGTTTTTTTAAATATGGAGACATTTAAAGCATTTGAACAGCAACATGTCAGTCTTTCAAACACTGACATACTTCAAACCAGAACACAGCCTTTCAGTTCATGCCTTACATGGAAAAAAAATGAGTGCAATATTCTCACCTTTCATATTCAAGGCTGCACAAGTAATCCTTGTACACTTCCAACTATTTCAGTAACAGGCTGCTTTGAAATGTCAGGATCTGGACAACTAACTGGGTATGCAAATAGTTCAACTTGCATTAGGTATAGAGCACTCAGCACAGTCTGAATGGTCAGTGTCACAGAACATGACACAGCAACATTTCTGCACACTCCTGGAAACCACCAGAACCCAACACTGGGCCATTATTAATAAAGGAGACAGACAACAATTCTTGGTCAGAAGCAAAAGTGAACTTATTCAAATTTAAAAACAGATGTTAAACCATATGCTGATTTTAAAGACTCAGAAGACACGAAATCATACACAACTAGAAGTTCATTTTATTTCTGTGGCTTCTGCGCCTTCTCCTGCTTCTGTGCCTTCTGTGGCTTTGGCGCCTTTTCCGCCTTTGGTGCCTTCTGTGGCTTTGGCGCCTTCTCTGGCTTTGGTGCTTTCTCTGGCTTCTTGCCCTTCTGAGAAGCCAACTTCTGGAGCTTCTTCATTTCATGCTTGATGATCCTGTTTCTCTGTAAAAGAAAATGTTCACCATCCATCAGAATGAAAACAGTAACGATTCAAATATGCCTTAATTTAAATCCTGTGCTTTCAGATTCCGTCCTTTTTTATAATCACCCTTTGTTAACCAATATTATTTATAGTCTATAGTCACAAAATTTACCATGTGTCACATTTAAAATGTCAAATCCCATCTAAAATTGTTTTGATACATCAAATGGTTAACATTGTTCTGGCTGGCAACTTGGGCGTCCCAGTATTTTATGTGTATAGAATGAAATACTAACAGCAACTCATCAAGAGTACCTGATTTCATCAGCAGGCAATTCCTTCTTCAGCTATAACCTGGGGACTGACACACAGATCCCATGGGTTCAAGTGTGATCAAATACAGAAGAGAAGCCCACAGCAACATGAAAAATGCAACGCAGTCACATACTTTGCACCACTCCATAACCCAAGCCAGCTACGAAAGTAAGGCTCCCAGCATCTATTTGACTATACAGTGAAAGCTACAAGCAATAAAAAAACAACACTCCACCACTTACCATTTTCTTTGCTTTCATAACCTTGTAGCGATCAAAGTCGGTCATTTTGGCTTTCTGTTTGAAAAGAATCAGTCATGAAGCTCTGACATCCACACAAGCAAGTAATAAAACTCAATGTTTCAAAACATTCCACAAGTAACCCTGACCATTTCCAATCAGGTTTAGCTGCACATCTGGAATTAGTTCACTATTTAAGGCCTTTGCTAGGAAGCAATGGTGCAGGAAGAGAGGTGGTTATAGAAATGACTTAACAAAACTGTATCTACTGTTAAAACTACAAAAGGTTGAAGCCAACAGGTAGCAACTTCTACACATCTATGCCTCGTCTATCTTTATCTTAGCCTGCAACTGAAAATACGCAGTTTATTAGATTCAACCTGATTTTAGTAAGTAGAGGCAGTACGTGTCTTACGCATCCAGTGAAAGACTGTACCTTTTCTCGGGCTTCGATCTTCTTTGCCCATCTTGTTGCTGCCCATTTTTCACTTATATTCTCCTTCTCCCAGGCACGTCGCACACACTTCTGACGAGCACTGCATTACAACAGCCACAAAATTGTATTCAAAGGCTTTGTAAAAAAGGTTCTCTCTGATGCTGGCCCATCAAATTCCATACGAGATCACCCTTCTCTATTCCTTCAGACACTTTAAGCCAATGCCACATACATCTCTGCGGCCTAATGAACGTTTTGGTGTGCATATGCTTTGCTAGGGCTCACAGATGAGCGATTCAAAAAGGCATACTGAGGTACTACTCCTAGCACTGCTTCAGAATCAGAAAGGCAACAATCCTTGATTTTAAATTAAAGAAGTTTATATAGTAACTAAGCTAATAAAGCTTTTACAATTCCAGTGCAGTTCTGTACTCAAGGAATACATTTAATATCTAAAGGTGACCCAAACAGCAGCTAAAGCAAAGATGCACACAGTACTTATTGCAACTGCTTTCCCCCACAACTATCTGCAAGTTACCTAGGACAGCGTGCTATTTCCTTTGCTCCTGCATAGCAGCTATCAGCCAATATTGGCAACGTAAACTTAAATGCATTCAACTACAATAACACAGCCTGTCAAGAGCTTACAGTGCACATGTTAACCCACTGACTTCGTGCTTTATGAACCTTCTAGGTTTAGCAAGCATCAGATCAAACAACTCAGTCATCAAGTGACAGCACAGTTTGTTACAGAGACCAAAAAACACCAACAGCTCACCTGTGTGGGAACTTGAGAACAAAGTCAGTCAGCTGCATGCACTTGAAGGGCATAGCCTGCCTCCTGACACCACTGCAGGGGCCATCAACCAGTGCCTGAAAAGGAAAACACATGTAGGGGCATGTTGTACCAGTGCTTTCCCTTCAGGCTTGACTTAGACAGCAACTTCCTAATGCTTTATGAATAGTACTTTGACAACAATGGTCCAAAATCACAATATATAGCATGCACACAAAATGTGAGTTTAGTCTTATGTACACAACTCCAGCTTTACAAAAAACATTTTAAAGGCCTAATTTTACTTTTTTGGGAAAAAAAAAAAAAAAAAAACACAACAAACCAGACATAAGAAGAAAACCCCACACAGAACTAAAATTATGTATTTCACCTTTCCTTTTTCCCTTTTTCTTGGAACATTAAGAAAGGAGATTCCCCTATGTTTGCTTTAAACATACATCAATGCCATTTCATTCATAAGTTTTAGATTCCAACTGTCATCACTTGCCCACTTCTGCTCCTAGGAAGCATAGCAGAGAAGGTAATATATCGCTTGGCAGTGATAAAAGCTTGCTACTGGAAGTTCCAAATAGAAAATGATTGTTAAGCCGCATGTTTTGTTAATTGCTTATTTCTTTGAAAAACCTATTTACAAATTGCCTTAGGGTACAGGCCTCTATTAAACCAGAAAGAATACAGGCAGAGCACTCATGGCTTACCCTGTTTTGGTCAATAACATCCACAATAGCCACCAGCTTGCCAGCATGTGGCCCAAAGGAAATGAAGGCAACTCTGCCGATCTCGACGAAGCGTTTGAACACCTGGGAGCAAGAAGAATTGACAAGAGTTAAGCACAAACACACCCAAGGCCCTCACAGCCTTTGAAGCGGCTTCCCGAGCTTTCGAACCGCACAAAACCCCTCCGCCTGAGCCGCGGGCCCTCGGGAAGGCTCTCAGGGCTGCTTTGCCCCGGGACCAATGGAGGCCGCGGCCAGGCAGAGGCGCGGGGCCGAAGCACTGAGTGGGGCCCGGTCCCAGCCTCCCCTCACGGAAGGGTGAGTGCGTGAGCCCAGCGGCTCAGTAGGCACCGAGAGACACGGACGGAGCGGGAAAGGCACCGCAAGGAGAGGGGAAAGGACGGGGGAAGCCCCCAGGGCCGCGGAGGCCCGCGCCGGCCGCACGCACCATGATGGCCGACGGCGAGCAGAAAGGGAGGAGCGGCCCCGGCAGCGACCGGAAACCCGCCCGGAGTTACCTCTGCGCATGCGCCGGAGAGCGCGGCGGGAGGGGCGGCCGGAAAGGGGTAAGCCGCCATGTTGTCGGCCGGTGCTGGTGGCGGTCCGTGGTGTGTGTGTGTGTGTATGGCCGCAGTTCCGCTTCGCTCTGCATGGCAGAGAGCTGCGGTGCTTCCCCAGCTGCAGAGGAGCGAGCGCAGTCTCGGTGGGCCGGCCCGGCGGGCTGGGTTCCGCCTCACCGTGAGGTGGCGGCGCGGTGCCGGTGGGGATGGCAGAGGCCTGGCTGTGGGCCTGTGGTTGAGCTCAGGTAGAGAGCAAGCCGTCTGCTGCGGCGCGGTCTGCTCCAGTTGTCTTCATGTTCGAGAAGGGGGCGTGTGGTTTAACGAGGGGATGAGTACAAACAACGCCGGGGCTATGAAAGGTTGGTTTAGAAGCAAGCAAGAGGTACATTCATTCTGTTCTAGGACGTGCTATCTCCAAGCTCCAGAGAGGAGTGCAGGACAGGCAGGCACTTCGGGTGATGCACTGTCTGTGGCCATCCAAGTGAGCACATCAGTCTACATTGCTTCCGGTTCTGTCCTCTTCACCCATCTCTGCAGTGCCGAATTGCACCGTGCAGCACAAATCGCTTCTTTCTTCCACCAACAGTGGTATTGCTTTATAAGAAATTGTATTGTTTGCCCCTCCCCTGCCTTTTCACCAGTGGCATTTCATCTTTATCTCATTCTTCTGGTGGACTAATTCCCTGCTGTTTCTCCATAGATGTGGGTTTTCATGTTAGAAAACCCTGTCCCTCTTCCCAGTGCCCCACAGTTCTTTCTCTAATGCATCTGTATCAGTCCGTTGACTCTGATAACTGGGAATTGCTGCTCCTCTTGAACACATAAGCTTTCAGCTCTGCACCTGAAAGAAGCCCTAGGAAGTGGTGGTGTCCCTTACTGAAAACAGTGTTTAAAAAGTAGAAGTTTGTGTTTGTGTTGTGTATGTATATTTTAAAAATGAATAAAAATCACAAGAGTGGCTTGGTTTTAATTCCTTGCTAAGAATATGGAATCTGGAGATAAAGAGCAGTGTGTACTGCAGCATGGGTTTTGCAGTTTGCACATTCCCACCCCCCAGTAAAGCATTTCAGAGATTTCCCTCCTCTCTGATAACAGCTTATCTGCCCGGATGAAAACAGTGATACCAGGGGGAAGATAATAAGGAAAAGGACACTTGGATTAACTTTCTCAGTTTTATTAGTCTTCATATACAGGCAATGAAGAGTATGAGAAGACAGTGTACAGTTGTGCACACTCTTAATTGCAAACCCTTGTTTGGTTCCAGCTGACAGGCTGAGGACACAATGGTGGATGGGGTTCTGCCTTGCACCTTAGGGAGGGTTTAGCTCTGGTTCAAAGCCATGACTGCCACCACTGCCCCAGCTCCCCCCCCCAAGAGGAAACCACTGCAGACAGCCAAGGGCATCCATGCTGACTGTGTGTCCAAGCATGAGCTGCAGGTAAACAGGAGGGGATTAGCAGGGGGAAGGCATTCCCTGGACAGAAACTGGCTCCATCCAAGTACATCTGGAAGTCTAAATGATTGTTAAACAAGTTTGCTCTGTAGCTGCCAATTCCAAGGAGGCTAACTTCCAAGCATGTTCCATTTGTGTAAACCCACGACAGAATGGCCCTGCTATTCACAAAGGAAAGCAAAGGTTTCATAAGGTAAGTACATATTCCAGAATACCACTTCCCACAGAAATCTGGCAACTTAAGAAAACACTTTAATGCTCTCAGACAGCTGTTGGGATTTGTTACCCTTAACTGCAGTCCCAGATCCATCACACAAAAGGTAAAGCTTTTATCTCATGCCATTATTCTGTAGTGCCAATGCACTGTGAATTTAGCTTTTTGTTTTATCAGATAAAACCTGGGTGCTGTAGAGCACTTCATCACGTTGTGATGCCTTCTGTCTTAAGTACTGCTACTCCAGTAAGACTGACAGGTCATAGCAGTATACCAACACAGAAAGGACGAAACCGTCTGCTGAGCCTCTTGAAAATCACTAACTTTCATTCTTTTTTCCATTTAAAAAGGTATTTAGTTCATTTCAAATCATCCATCATCCTGTGAAACACAAAAGAAAGCAAAGCCCCAACCAAACCTGAAAGAAGGTGATACAGAAAAAACAACATGAAAACATTAATGGATAAAAATACTGGCCACTGCTCTCTCACAACCTAACCAATATGGGGAATAGATGAAGTCAGGATAGAAAACATGCTACATGCCACTGCAATTTATAATCCAGTGTTGACTTCTGAGTGCATGCACTCTCTTGCATGCAACACAGCTGCAAGGAAACCTCAAGTGGCCTCACAAACTAGCTCATTAGCAGTAGATGCTGAATGTGGCAACTTCCCTTCTAGTTTATGCTTTCTCACCCTGAAAAACTGCATTAAATGAGTAACGATCCCTTTACAGAGGAAAGATGTAAGCAGGGGAAACTACACACCAAGGGAAGCAATCCTAGAAGATGGAAAGGGAGGAATGTGAAGTGACTGGCAGTTAGCTATTTGTAGGACATTTGGGGATGGAGCTCCATGGAGGTATTGAATCTGGACAAAAGGAGATGGTAGAAGGGGAGGAAGGAAGTGAAGCGGAGATGTTCTTTCCTCCTCTTACAGGTCCTCAAAGTCCCTTCTTCCTGCTAACTCCTTCAGCTGTATTACCCTTGCAGTTTCACAGATCATGTTCTGGCAATATGAAGTGTACCAAAGGAAAAAAGAGGGCAGGTGATGTGGCAGGAGACTGTTTCAAAGGTTATTTCAGAACTCAGCTGAAGAAGACCAAAAGACAAGTAGGTAAAAGGGGCATCAACCATGAAGAATGCCTTGAGCAGTGAATAAAACTGTAGTCTTATGACTTAAGGGAATGAGAGGTTTGGTGAAGAATGCTAGGGCTTTCAGGGAAGTCAGCTGTTTGGAGCACAAAGGCAGTAGCACTTCCTGAAAGCTCTGGAGTTGATGTGTTTGACAGGAGCATGTGTTAGGTAGATCCCAGTGCTGCTGAGGGCAGTGGAAAGGCTTATCAAGGCAACATAACCCTGGCTGCAGCTCCAGCAACACATCCCTGAACCCACCTCAGAAAGGGTATTCTGCTGGCCTGCAGAGTGGCTCCTGTTCCTCTTGGCTCTGAAGGAAGGGCTCAACACGTTAATGCTTCAGAAGGTCCCAGGTCAGAGAGTCTATCCAGACAGTTGTAATAACGCATACATGACAAGTCAGAACTGCCTGAGATCAACAGCTTGGTGTTTCTGGATGAGAACCTACCAAACCTATTTCTGTAGAAGTTAGAGAAAAGGACACTGCAAACCCCAGTGGCTTCTGGAGGTAACTATGAAGACGTTTAAATTCAGGTTTGGTTACCACAGCGTGAAAGCATTTTGTTCAACCTCCAAAACAAACCTTATGTACCATAGCAGAGGCACGCCAAGATCTCCATGGTACAAGAAGAGCTTAGATTTGAGGCAGGCTTGATGCTCCTGAGAGGAGTTGGCAGTTTATTACACCTTTATGTATGTCAGTTTGGAACGGCAATAGAAGAAATTCTACCCTAGCTGCTCCTTTCAGTTGCTGTCATTATCCAGTGCTTGTTCCAGTTTCTGAAATGAGACTACCTGGGAGCTTTCAGTGGCAGCACAGCACACCAGAACAGCTGCCATGTTTCATGACACTCTTAAACAGCCACCACTATGGTCACATCTATCACCAGTTCACCAATTAGCATAGAATAACACGAACAACAAACTAATACATACCTGTCAGGAAAAGGCTATTAATCCCTTATTAACAAACCTGCCCATGGTTTCTCTGCTGCACACTGGACAAGTGAGGTTTACAGAAACAAGTGTCAAGGTATTTCAAAAGCACACCAAGTCACCATATCACAGCTTCCTTAATGTCTCTCCTCTATTTACGCTTCTGGTCCTGAAGCGTTTCTGCCTTTTGTCTTTATTTCACCCTTCATTTTTCAAAACTAAAGTGTTACTTAATAGCAAACTTTTCAGTAAAATTAATTCATTCTGGAATAAATACATGTTCAACATGGCCGATGTTCTTCCGATGATGTGATACAATCCACAAGTACACAAGGAAGAGAAGACACAGCAATGCTGTAGCTGTGAGGCAGACAAGGAGCCCAGCAAACAAAGCAGGTTTCAGAGGTAACTGGATCAGCTTGCCTTCTGCTGGGATCATGTTTGTGAGGCTTAACATGTATCCGAGTGACCACGCTATGCTGCTGTTGCCAACCTGAAATACAGACAGAATTCCCATTGGACAGTCAAAAGAGGTTCCAAACACTCAACTGCTGATGCTGACAGCTGCCCTTTTGGTTACCAAGGGCAAAACCTCAGTGGAATATACAAAGATACAAAACCATTTTAAATTGCTCTTTTTTTTCTGTTCCAGAGGACACGGGTAAAATTGGTCACTGGGCTAAAGAAGTGAGACACAGGTATTGATGGGCTGCATCAAAAGGAGCATGACCAGCAGATCGAGGGAGGTGATCCTGCCCTTCTACCCTGCTCTCGTGAGACCTCACTTGGAGTATTGTGTGCAGCTCCGGTGTCCTCAACATAAAAAAGACATGGAACTGTTGGAACAAGTCCAGAGGAGGCCACGAGGATGGTCAGGGGACTGGAGCATCTCCTGTATGAAGATAGGATGAGAAAGTTGGGGCTGTTCAGCCTGGAGAAGAGAAGGCTGCGTGGAG